>CAJQZM010039885.1:48123-89300 GCA_907164665.1 Colias nastes | reverse complement strand
CAATTCATTTCAATCTGACACAATAAAAGTTAAAACATAACTAATCCAGTAAAATTTCATTGAATTATAAATTTATTAAAAAGTTTATCGCAAAGCCGTCTGCCAAAGAGAAATAATTCACAGATAAGCACAGTTTGAAACTCGATATCAAATTCTGGATAAATCTCAATATTATTATGTTGGATGTGGAAAACTTTTATGAAATGTCAAAGCGAGATTGAAGTTAAATATAATGTGGACACAGATTGTTCGTAGTTTTAAGGGTTTCATAATTAAGGTCGAAAAAACTTTCGATAAAATTCATGAAAATGAAAATGAAAGTTCATTTAAAGTCTTACAACAACTGACTCTATTTAAATTGTCTACGGACACTTTACTTTTGAACAAGTCCCAGTTGTTAGTAAGTATATTACAGATATACGCAACTGAAGAGATAAAGAAATAGTTTCTTGCATAAGATTCTAAAAAAAATCTATAAATAATGAAATTTAATATTATTGATTAAATCATAAGGCGCGTTATTAGCACGAAACGTCACTATTATACGACAAAAAAACGTCAAACACAATACTGTTCTGTGCTGTTCACATATTTTTAATTATGTAAAAGTTGTCAACCCTGCTGACTTCAAAGCTTCGCAAGCCTTTATCATAAAACATAATTCGAATGCGCTGCAAGCTCCGTCTATCGGTCAGAGTTCGCTAGAACAAAGGCCGCATTTTTGAAATCTCTCAAAGGAATGCCTTTGAAAGCTCAGAGTGGATGAATATGGCTTCTTGAATTGAAAGGTTTTCCATTTAGTGAAGTTCACTTATACTACACCGCTGAGGTTTACAAGATTTCCATTTTTTGTTCATAGAATTTGATGTAGTATTACTGGGATTAATTTAATTTATATTTGCACCAGTGTGATTAATAGTTGTGTTATAATTTTAGAATAATTAATCACTTAATGTAATCTGAAACTTTGATTTGAATATAATTAAACTTCTGAAATTTACTTATTTTTATATCTTAGACCTATAACTTATAATTAGTGTTCATAATATTCATAATAAATCCTATGATTAAATATTCATTGTTTCAGACGATCACAGAAGTACAACAAATAATTATCCAACGAACAAAATACTATACCGTATGCACACTTGTAGAATGTATTTTCCGTTAAGTTATTATGCCTACTGAAGTAACTGAAACGTATAATAGCATCGTTAACAGAAAAGGGCACGCGGGCTCCTTACGTGACTTACCGGTTCAATTGCTACAATATAAATGTCTAGAATAAGGGTCTTCAACGTGCGGCCCGCGGGCCGCATGCGGCCCGCGGCAGCATCCTTGGCGGCCCGGCATTAGTTTACTCAAAATGAGGTTCATATTATGTATAGAAATTGGTTTATTTATTTCATGCATCAGATAGGTTAAATAAAACGCGCGTAGTCCAAAACTGATTTCCGCGCTCGCGCTTGGCAGGTAGGGGCGCACGGTGCGGTGTGCGGGTGGAGGGAGTCGCCGAAACGCAGTGGCGCGCGCGGCTGGCAAGCAATGTCAGTCAGGTTTGCATCTCACAGAACTTCGGACGCGTTTATCTCATTCGCTCGTTCAGTGCGTTTTTAAACAAGTTGTAACTTGATTTAGTAATATCAAATTATTGTGATGGCAGCAAGTTCAAGTAGAAAACGGAAGGTCGTTGATGAACACAGATTATTTCAAGATAAATGGACGAATTTATATCTTTTCGTCTGTGTCGGGGAAAAACCCATTTGCCTCGTATGTAATGAATCAGTTTCTGTGGTGAAAGAATACAATATCAAGCGTCATTATGAGTCAAAACATTCTAGTAAGTTTGCACATATTCAAGGACAATTACGAATTGATAAGGTGGAGACTCTGAAGAAACAACTTAAAAAACAACAGAATTCTTTTCACAAACAAAATGAAGATAGTGAAGCAAGTGTAAGAGTTAGCTACATAATTTCGGAGAAAATTGCTAAGAAGTCAAAACCATTTACCGACGGTGAATTCATAAAAGAATGTATGGAGGCCGCAGCAGAAGTTTTATGTCCCTCGTAAAAACAACTTTTTTCCAAAATAAGTCTCTCCGGCGTTACAGTCGCAAGGAGGGTAGAAGAATTGGCTAATGATATCGAACGATCATTAAAGGAACGCGTGTCGCAATTTGTTTATTACTCCATTGCACTCGACGAAAGTACCGACATAACTGACACCGCTCAACTGGCAGTGTTCATTCGCGGCATTGACGTTAATTTTGTCGTTACCGAAGAAATGGCTGCTCTTTTTCCTATGAAAGGCAGTACAAGAGGATGTGATGTGTTGGAATCGTTCAATTCCGTCATAGATAGATATGGACTCAAATTATCAAATTTGGCTGGAATTTGCACAGACGGCGCACCATCTATGGTTGGAAAAAACGAAGGACTTGTTGCTTTAATAAAGAAAAATAATCCCGATGTCTCTTTAATACAGTACCACTGTATCATACATCAAGAGAATTTAAGTGCTAAGTCAGTTAATATTCAAGACGTTATGAGTATTGTGGTAAAAACCGTTAACTTCATCAAATCTCGAGGTCTTAACCACAGGCAATTTCAGGAGTTTTTAAAAGAACAAGACGCCGAATATGGTGACATTACCTATTTCTTCCTTATTGTGATGTTCGTTGGCTTAGCAGGGGAAAAATGTTAAAAAGGGTGTTCGATTTGCGAAAAGAAATTGCAGCATTTATGCTTAATAAGGATAAAGCTATTCCACAGTTTGGTGATGAAGCATGGCTAAGTGATTTTGGATTTCTTGTTGATATAACAGCACATCTCAATGATTTAAATAAGAAATTGCAAGGAAAAGATAATATGGTTCATGAACTATTTGACGCTTTAAAAGCGTTTGAAGTGAAGTTGGAGTTGTGGATCAATCAGTTAAAAAATAATATGACCACGCATTTTCCACATTTATCGTCATGTCGAATTCTCAACATGGACAAATATATTACCGCGCTGCTGGATCTGAAAACACAATGCGAGTCGCGTTTTACCGATTTCCGAAAACATGAAAAAAGCTTGAATTTGTTTGCTCGCCCATTCAATGTTTCTGTCGAAGATGTCCCTGATGATGTTCAGATGGAGTTGATAGAATTACAATGCAACTCTTCTTTGAAAGACAAATTCAACTTAGGATTGTTCGAGTTCTATTCAAAATACATCACTACTACACATTTTCCTAAGATAAGAGACCATGCACTGAAAATGACATCTCTGTTTGGTACCACATACCTGTGCGAGCAGTTATTTTCTCGGATGAAAAACGTTAAGTCGAAGACAAGGAGTGGAATCACCGATATTCACCTAGAAAACAGTTTGAGGATTTCAACGACCACCATAGGGGTGGCCACATCACCAGAAATGAGGATTCCTTGGAGAGACTTGTGGTGCAGGGACAAATTGAGGGCAAAAGATCACGGGGCCGCTCACCTACACGTTGGACCGACCTTATCGGTAAAACGACCCAGTCCAGCCTTGTAGAATGTGCTCGCAATGCTACCGATCGTCAGAAATGGAGACGTATTGTTGGACAGGGAGTGAACAAAGAAGTGACCACATCTAACAAGAATAAAGCACCATCACCATAACCACGACCACTCTGGCAAGAGTGTACGACTAAGAAGAAGAAGATAGGGACTGATATTGATAAGCTAGTTAAGAATAAACAATGTCAATCGTCTCATTGATTTCAATTTCAATTACTTTTAGTACTGTAAAATTAAATAATAAATAACTTTAAATATTATTGTTAGTTTTTATTTCAACATTCTTACTGGAACTGAAAAAAGCAGATGAAACCGCGGAGCGCAGCTAGTAATAAAAAGTTTTTGTTTTATTGCGGCCCACCGAACAAATATCAAAGTATAGTTGGCCCTTAGCTTCATAAACGTTGAAGACCCTTGGTCTAGAATATACATTTTGCCTTTCTGATTGAACGAGTGCCTCACTCGCATTACGATATAAGAAAAACCCTTATCCTAATACTTCGGTATACTATACAGCTTAATGTAAGGGTTAGATGGATTGGGAATTCTATAAAAATAAATATGCAGACGTTTGACCGCTACCACTGAATATTTAAAATAAATAACTTTCAAAAACGTAAAACTTGAGAATTACCTAAGATTGAAGTATACCCGTGTTGGATGATTTTACACGGGTATACTGTATGTTTTTTTTTTTTTATTGATGTTAAAAAATGGGCAAACGCTTTGACGTATAAACTTAACATACCTTCACATGGAGTCAAGACGTTAAGATCTACAACATTCTACAAGTAGGTACATCTGTGACCTTTACGTCTATAAAATACGATTCACGGTCATGCCCGAGTTCTGAGCAATATTCTCGAAAGATTAACTGTCCTTAACCCGTGTGGGAGCCACACATTATTCAATGCATACCTACTTTCTTGATAGAAATATAAATCAAATAGGTAGGTGGGTACTTACTTAATTTAAAATTACCTACTTTTAAAACTTGGATTGTCTTATATCAGAGAACCATCAAATCAACACATTTTATCCTTGTTACCTCTGTTAGCTACCACAATCGAGAGTTTCGTACAGGAAATTATTGGGCGTCTCATCAAAATAAAGCTACTCACGGAAAATTAGCTTGATAGTAATCACGTGCAAAAATGGGCGAAGGATCCTGGACTATATTACTTACATACATAAAATTAATTTAAATAAACATGTAACATTACATACATCGAATCGAAATCTACCTATTTGAAATCGATTTAAAACATAAACAATGTGGTGTAAGCTGTACCTACAAACCGCGTAAACCAAAAATCCAATAATGGCGAGCGCGTTACACAAACAGACTGCGGTTACGTACAGAAGTAAGATATCGAAATTGCTTTCACATTACTTTTAGTTATTGGAAATCCGCAAATTCCCAAGAGGCTTAGATATGTTTCATAATATTGAACAATGCCTTATACTTGCACGTGTTTGCTTGACCTATTTGTATTGAAAAAATTGATACATAATGCGTACATTGTACATTGATACCAGCATAAAGTATAGTTCAACTTAAACTACTCACTGCTTGACATCTCTACACGTGGTTCACGTTTTTATAGGAAGAAGAACAAAAACAACTCATTTTTTTCAAATGTAGGTATAACAGATCATAGTCTTATTTACTTCTCAGTATTTAGGAATCTTATTGATTTCGTAACAAAAAGTAGGTATTGTAGTAATATTTTTAATGAGACAACCCTTTCAAAAGCTTTTTGTCTAAAAGCATCAAACGAAAAATCGAAATCCACACTCAGCAACGTTCAAATTAATAAAAAGGAAAAAAATATTTCCTTCGTCTGTAAAAAATATAAAGGATTTGTGTCGAATAATAAAATATTCAACATCATGAGATATCCAACCGAAAAGCTCGATCCATATTTCAGATTAAATTCAAAGAACCATACATTTATATTCCTGTTATATTTTATCCTTTGTAATAATTATTTTTATATCAATTTAGTAGAAATATACATAAATTAAACTCGATTAATAATAATTTTAGGTCACAATACGGTTTCATAGATTCCGCGTAAATAGCAGATAATAATAGAATTTCCAACTATCAATATCAACTGTGCGTATCCGTTTATTTGATACACAAATACCTATAAAACGGCTCAGTTTGAACAAACCCTGGACGTGTATTCAGCTACGTCAACCGAAACTAATTAGGTGAATGTATGGTATATACTATATAGTAGGTATATACAAGCAAATATCACAATCCACCTTTGTTGTCGAAAGCGAGCGTGTAATCAAAAATATATTAGATTTTCCTTTACGAAACATATTCGGATAGGTATTACGGCAAAATTAGTTCCGAATTTCCAAGATATGTTTCATTGTCAGATATTGTACGTGATTGAAAATTTTAACGAGATTCCAGTAATCTTGGGAGAACACAGAAAAACTGGTTATATGTATTTAGTTCTAGTAATCATAAAGAGGAGACTGTTTCAGAAACTAGGGTGGACAGTATTAATTCTAGTGTGGAAAAATGACAGAAATATAGGTCGTCTAGCACCATCGTACTCCCAGACTGGTTATTTTAATTAACTTTGACTGCTTTAAGACATCATGGTAGCCCCCAGGTAGTTGGCAGGATTACCTTTTACCACACTTGAAAAAAGCTTACACCATTACATTTTCCTTTTGTTCCTTCTTTACTGTAAAACAAAAACAATAAAGCTAGCTACGACAATAGATACCTAATTATTCGATTAAACAGAAGATAATATATTACGGAGCATATGTATGTATGGCACATTAGGCCAAACTTAGTCATTTATCATAATAAACGAGCGCCATTTGTAACCATTACCTTTCATACAAACTTCGAGAATGATACTGAAACACCAATTCACTCGCGCATACCAATTGTTATCCGTGACTTTGCCTAATGTTTGAATAAATTTTATCGGAAGTCTAGGACAGTTTATTCTCTTTCTATTGAGCTCTTGTATAATAAGTAATGAAACCACCTTTCATTAAGAATTTTTTCGATAAAATATTAAAATAACATTTCAAACAAGCCACCATATTTATGTAAGTTGTACAAAAAAGCTAATAATCAAAATTTGAGTTCTTGGCAATATCTCTAGTCCCAATGAGACCTGAATATCTTAGTATCTATTGTTTCAATTCATCGAACTTAGCTAAAAATAGAATTTAATATTTGCACTAATGGATTTATCTATGGAATTAATAATGTAAGACTTTATTAAAATAATTGCCTATCAATGTACAGCGAACCTTCCTTCCAGCGATTAAATTCAATTGAACACAGTAAAAATATAACTATAAAATATTTAGACCACAGTCAGATGTTTTTAATGATTTCACTTTGTAGGACTCCTTTAAAGAAACTCGTAGCTCATTTTGTCGAAAAATAATATATTTGGCGGCAGGTGCGGAAAGTTTATTACTTGAAATTAAAGTATGAAAGTAGGAAGATAGGTCCTTAAAACGACGGTATATAAAACCCACCAAATATAATCTTTGAGGTCGTATAATATATTGAGACGTAAGATGATAAATATCGGTGAAAGGTTCATCATCCCTTAAATTTAGCAAATATTAATTACCATATACGAAATAGGGTACACAGTCGCTATATGAAACTGTATGTATGATGTTACACAATGTCTTGAAAGCTTACAGGAGCTTTGTCGCTACTGATGAACATTGAGATAAATAACTCGCTTATATTGTAGTGTTGTTTCATGTTTGGAAACAATAGATTCAATATAACACTAAGCTGAATGGAGTTTACAGGCGAGTTAAGATTTCAGACCAAATTCCTATTAAATTGTGATATTATGATTATTCAAGATTGAAGTAAATCGTATTATTTGATTTATTATGACATGCTTTTATGAATATTATATTACCGTTTATGACGGTAAATGTAACTGAATATTAAAATATGGTGGTAGCGCGCCCCAATTTATTATATTGAAAATTGATGAAAGATATAATTATTGTAGTAGGATTTTAATAATATTAAATCTGATAAAATGATCAATCGTGTTTTATACGGTAGGTACACAGAAATATACAAGCTTTGAAACAAATCAGAATTTATATTAACGTTTCATTTTTTATTTTATCAAAAGGTACCTACATGTAAAAATTCGAAATAAAAACAGCTTTGTTTTATTTATTTTAATATAGTTGCTAAATCGTACTCTACATGCGATCGTTATTTGATATCTGTTTTTATATATATTACTTATAACAAATCTGTAAGGTAAATCTTGAAATATTTACAAAGGAAGTACATACTTACCTAGGTACCCTTTCTGATCATATGTCACACTTCAATTCTAAAGTATAATGTATAAACCACATTTCATGTGACCCATCGCTGATCCCTTTGTAGGACACATACATACCTAAATATAAGTATACCTTTCTGTCCTCTAAAGTCTAAAGGAACAAATTTTGTTTAAAACCCATCTGGGGTTTGAAAGGAGAGCTCAACCAGATGAAACAAACATGTTATAAATATCTCTTTAGTTTTAACTGTTTTGTATCAAAACTGGAAGAAGACTACACTAAAGATTGGCAACAAAGGCTTACCTAGAGCACAGATAATATAATACTTTCAGCTTACTATACTAGTATGTATATGAAAACAAGATTCATTTCATTTAGCTCCGTCAGGATTAATACGCACACTCATTGTTATATTAAAATCGCATAGAAAACACTCTAGCAACGTCAGTAATGAAGTTATGTGGGATCACAGCATGATGTCGATATCGATTTTATGTAACCACCGTCTTGCGTGTAGCGAAAACGCTCTACTATATTTTGATCAAAATAATTGTTTGGGGTACTGCAATATATTATTTATTCCACATGAGAATTCGTGAGAAAAACGTATTATAGGGTAAGAATTAAAAAAAAAATCTTTCAGAATGCTGAAAACATGTCTAGATTGTAGGTAGGTACTTACCTATATACCTATGTGTAAATAAATTATTTATTTAAATTGTGAACTATTTTCTTTTCACTCGCAGAGGTATAATTAAATAAATTGAATTTTCAATATTCTCTTATACCATTGCTTAGGTACCTAGGGAATACAACTATCCACATAGTATTAAACGTTTTCCCTACACGATTTTCTATTTAGAAAATAGCCTGAACATTTCGAAAACCAGAGCGATTTCACGAAGCTGGGCTTTCAACTAAATGAGGACTATAATTGATTACGGTCAGACGAAAACGTAAGCTTGCGACGTAAACATTTGATAACAAATCATGGAGCCCTTGGAGATTTCATGTTTCTTGCTTTTGGA
Source organism: Colias nastes (assembly GCA_907164665.1). Lineage (NCBI taxonomy): Eukaryota > Metazoa > Arthropoda > Insecta > Lepidoptera > Pieridae > Colias > Colias nastes. The sequence goes on along the minus strand of CAJQZM010039885.1, from coordinate 80,402 downwards.
ATTACAATTCAGGATTCGTACGAGATATTATAACAATGTTATTTATATATGGTTTACAAAACCTGTTTCAATTACATCATGATTTAAATAAGACACAAAAATAATTACATTTTCGGGAATCGCGGACCTAACTATAACATAATAAAGTTTTCATTTTGTGTATGATAGGTATGTCCTTTCTACACTAAGTACTTAAACTGAACCGTCACAATTATATCGTTAAATGATTTACTTATATGAAAATTTAATTCATCTATTAATAACTTTAAAAGTACATGAAAGCTTCAATATGATTAATGTTGGATTTCAAAGCGTGGCTTGGAGAAATCCAAAATTTCCTGAAGGGAAAATAATTTTTGTCGAATAATTTTAACGAACAATTAATTATGTTGCTTTGATAACTCTTTGAGATACTGTAAAACTGTCATAGGAACAAGTTTTTAAGTCTGTACAATATAAATAATAGCGAAATAAAGCGAAAATGAAAACGTGCGAAAATACTTCATATTAATTACTTTGTTATTTGAAACAAGCATTGTACAATTTCACTGCAAAGTTAACATCGTTTGCACGCTCAAAGTTTGTCAGTTCATACTGAACATTACGTATAACTCGAATAAAGTGAGAAACTAATTAATGAATGTTTCGAAGCGACGCAAGTAAAGGGGACAGCTGTAAAATTCATGTTATAATCACGTAGTTTGTGAAAACCATGTATTTTGCACGTATCACGCTACGCTTTGTATTCAAATATATTGTTGTGTACGTACATACATTAATATGAATACTTACTTCTCTAATTATATCATACACTATAATTTAGGCCAACCTGTGTAGGTACACCTAATGAGACTTTACCTATATAAATATAGTACATAATTAATAATTAACTACACATAGGTACTATGGTGCAGGTGCAATGCCATTGCAATTGGAATCAAATCTATGTATAAAAACTTTTCCAACTCCCAAGTAGAATTGCATCGAGAATCTGAACATACATACATAGTGGTTTCTCCATACATGGAATCCTTACATGCTTTGTTTGTCAAACAACAGAATATTATAGTACGTGATACGAGCCAGAAGAGCTTTAATTATGCAATCCAGTAATTAACACATACGGTGGTTTACCTCCAGCACACATTTATGAGCTAGTACATACTATAGGGTGATTTTTTTGCTGGTTTCTTTTTGGCAATACTGTTTTTGATAGATCACGCGTGAATCGTGTCTTGTGTCTTTATCAAACTTGTTCAGTTTGGTCTATAATTTAACCATGAATCGACTTACGAACGAACAACGCTTGCAAATTATTGAATTTTACTATCAAAATGCATGCTCGGTTAAGAGAGTGTGAAGTCGGTTAAGAAGTGCGCGATGCACTTCATCGATTGGCGATTTTTTTTTTTTTGCCCAAAATGGAAGAATTGGACATGCCTCACACGTGGTTTCAAAAAGACGGTGCCACATGCCACACGGCACGCGAAACAATAGCCCAATTGAGAGCCGCCTTCGGCGAACAGTTTATCTCACGTTTTGGGCCCGTCGATTGGCCGCCTAGATCGCGTGATCAAACGCCTTTGGACTATTTATTATGCCTACAGGGATAAACCAGCAACGATTGACGCACTGGTAGCCAATATTGAAGCATTTAAGTATTCGCGATATACCGGCCGATATGTTGTAGAGAGTGTGCCGAAATTAGGCCTTGCGAATGGGCCATCTAAACCGGAGCCGCGACCATCATTTGCATGAAATCATCTTCAAACATTAAATTATATTGATCGTTTTATCAATTCCATTATAGATTACATCAACATTTTCAAGTTTTTTGTGTTTTTTTTGAAAATCAAATCCTATACCTCTTAAAAAATCACCCCTTACTAGCTAATTGGACCTTTTGTACCCTCCATAAATCTGGAAATGCTTAAATTTAGGACGGATCCGCAATTTTTCACGGAAAACATTGGCTGTACTGTTTACCGCTACTTTTTAGCTATAAAGCATATACCACATGCTTAATAATGCAACCTAAAACATCTTGCCTTAGACTAATTACTTTGGTAACAATTTAAATTATTTTTATACATATTCAAATTCCAATAACACTCAACTTTAACTTCCGATGACGAACTCAAAATAAAAATTGAAATAAACTGTATGATATTTTGAGCGCTACGAAGTCAAATAAAACAAGTCATATTTTCAACTTGAATTTCACGACACAACTTGTTTCGTTTTATATTTCACAAAATAAACCTAGAGATGTTCCCGCGGAATATGCATTTTCAATTTTTCAATTTCCATTTCTAAACCGTATTCTGCATTTTCCGGACGATGTTTACAATTTGTGATTCCATTTTAAAATAAAACTCCTTAACGATTTGGCATTTCATTTATATCATGTTTCATTCAGTAACTATTGTAAGTTATAAGTTTATACACTAATGATAACAGTGAAAGCTTTCAGTTTATTCATGTAAATAAGCTTTCTTTGATAAGACGTTCGTCAATATTCAATATCAGAAGTTAGTAAGACTTATATTTTTGTATTCTATAAGTTAACAATTGAAATATTTGTAACCCTCATTAAAATATTCTTGTTATTCATTTAATAGCGATTGTTATGTTAAGATAATTTTTTTGAAACTTTCCAATGTGAACTTTTGATAGAAACTATATTATGAAACATTTTCAACTCTATGTACAATGAAAAATAAAACTAGGTATATATTTAGTTAAAACGTGAAAACTCAGCTATATAAAAAACCATTTCTGGTCATATTACAAATAAATATATTATAATATCCGTGAAATGTTCCAATCCCTAAATTTCATAGGGGAAGGAATCCAAATAATGGAACTTTGAGAAACTATGAAATATAGGAATCCAGCCAAATATTAAAATCTTCCATAAAATAATTTTCTATTGAGCACAAACATTTATGAAGATATAAATTCATAAAGTTATTTAATGTTAACAGAAACAGTTAATTCAGTTTGAGAACTTTAAAATTTTAACAAAGTATTGGTTAGAAATTTAACAAATCGTTTAAACTTCACGCCAACTCATTAGGTTTTTGATACGAATTACGAAACACTGTAAGGAAGTTGTGAGACGACTTAAAAACGTTAGCTAATTTACAAACAAAAGTAATTTAATTCAAACAACTTGTTTAAATCTGTAATTAGATATAATCTGTTTTCTAGAGAAAGTTTTTAGTTACGTCAATGTTGATGAATTTCTGATAGTTAAAATTGCTGTATAATAATTAAAAAAAAAACTAAACTCAACACGAAAATTATATCTAATACATACAAACAGTTGATAAAAAAATCCATGATATTAAAAAAAGTCTCATTGTAAGCGCTTAGAGAACCGCTGACGAGTGAATCAAATCAAGATCAAATCATAATAACCGCTCAGAAAGTCATTATAAATTCACATTTCATATTAGAATGGTATAACTTAGCAATTTTGTGCAGTTGACGATAAAATATATTTTATAATTATTAATATTAATTAAAAATGACTTACCTTAGCAATTTTGTGCAATAGTGCAGTAGTAGAGCTTGTTTTGAACAGGCCTAAGGCCCGTCTCCTCAACCCCTGGCCGAGGCATGCTTCTACTGCACCACATAGCGCGGTTACTCCACCACTCTCTTCGTGAACGAATTTTCTTGTTACCGCCTGTTGGAGTAATTTTAATGTTAAGGAATATAAGAAAATATAATCAGTGAAAAGGTAAATCTGGTAAGAACTGTCGTGTAGAATTAAATGGTTAGATACGTTGTTCAAAACATTTAATTAGAAAAATTAGGAACACATTACGAAGTATAAGCACAGAATACATAATAGTAGCTAAACGCTAGTATAAGTTAAGGATTACGGAAGTCTGTAAAAATGAAGATACAAAGTTCGATATTGCTGCCACGATTAAACTTGCTAGAACAAGCGTGTCGGCTAAATAACAAATTCTATTTCATACCCTCTTTTAACTAGCAAAGTCAACGTAAATTTAAAATCAAAGTAAACTTTAAATACAAGTGTACACAATAAGAAACATTAATAAGACGCGAGGCAGCTCGGCTTGAAGGAAAATCTTTGAAAAGGGAAATATTTGAGTTCTAATAGGTTCCGAGACGCTCACAGCAAAGCATCGGCAAAGAGAAAAAACTTTAATAATCTTAACTCAGTGCACTGGTATTTGCAGAAATTTCTGTCTCCCTTGGAAAAACCCAGTGTAATACGTTCTTGCATACTTTTATTAATCTTTTGTTGTGCTTTGCAATCTTACATACCTCATCTGATTAGTTTTCTAGAAATACATTTTTATATTTATTATGAAGTCCTAAGATGAAGTCTATCTCAGTAGGCGTAGTTGCGTAGTCAGTATAGTATAGTATACTGCTAAGTTTAATAATTGAAATATTGTGATTATGTGTAATAGGCAAGTATAGACTAACTAACAAGTATATTATATACAATATTTATTTATGTTTAAAATATGGGAATTAAGCAATTGTTAAAATGAACGGTTAAAAATGTTTAAAAACTAGTTACTGAAATACTAAAACTGTCGATCACAATGTTTGGAATGCAATGCAAGTAGGTACCAAGGATGATGATTTTATTTTCCACCGTATCTAATGTTCTAATCACCAATATTTTTAAGATATGTATTTTCCTTTTTCGTTACTGTCTCGTACACAAAAGTTATTTTACTTGAAAAATTCAAGAGACTTCACCTCCCCGGGGGTTTTCCCAGTGAAATTCCAAAGTAAACCATAATGTTCACTAGAGACTGATTATAAGTTATAACCTACATTTTGTATGATGGAAGCCGTATGAGTTATCGCACTTCTAGTAGACGTAAAGATAAACTTATCAACAGTACTAAGGCATTTACTTACATAAATTTGAATAACAACTTTGCGAACTAATAGTATTTTAGTATTGATGATGTTTCTATGGAGACGGCATACTAAATTGATCAATTATTACTTGATATTTATTATTTTCTAGCGCTACTTGATTACTAACGAGGTATTTATTTTGGGCGACTTGGTTCAGAAATATCTTTATAATTTTCAACCGATACGATAACGATATTTTTCGAAGATGGCGATGAAGTTAGAAAATGACAAAACAAAATCGATGGACACTTATAAATTCAACGTTAAATACAAAAGAATTAACACAAACAAGAGAAGAACGAATGTTCAATCCAAATAATATGAATGATATTGATAACAAGATGATAAATACCTAATTGCGTACGTGTTGCCAGAATTATATCAGGTATTAAGAATACTGATAAGATTCTATAAGAAATATGTACATAAAATGTTACATTATTTCTTATACATATCTTTCTTATACAAACTCACTAGGTACCCCTTAATGTGATTTCTCCCTAGTATCTTTATTTGACCAATGAAATTCAGGTTTAATATTGTGAATTAATCTTTCGCTTACACCTAGTATATTACTAGTTATAGCTAATCATGTTTCAAACCTATTAACAATCCCAACTCGCGTCGATTATGCCACACGTGCTGACCTACGGTATACAAAAAGAATTCGATATGACTTTAAAAAATAATCAAAATATTATGTTTGTTACAAAAATGTCGGTAAGTCTATTGTTTTGTAATGATAATTGTCCACTAGTTCTGCTGCGCTATAATAAAAAATGAAACAAAGACACAGTACCTCTTCCATCAACTGCTTGACTTCTTTCTTGACAGCAGCAATGAGCCGCTCCTTCTGCTCAGCGCTGGGGTCACTCGCGGCCGGCATTTCTTCAGACTCAGCCTCTACTGAGAAAAACAATTTACGTTAAACTAAAGCAAACTTCTAGGAAAAAGGGAAAATTGTTTAAAGTGTTTGAGTATTCTGGGATCATCTTTCAAAATTAAGTTGTAAAAGGGTACAAGAAAAGGTTATTGAAAAATGATATGAGCAAAGTCGAACTTTGAGTGTTGTTTGTTTCTTGTTAGCTGCAGATAATTAAAAATAAAATATGTTTCTAGTTACGTCTTTATTAAAACTTACTTTATCATTACATACTTATTAATCGTCAATTTAACTGAATGATTCGTTCAGCTACGTCATCAACATATTAATCTAGAACTTTTTATTTAGCACAAAGGTATTTTTACAAACAAATGCATATCAATAATTTGTTTGTATTATTTAGATAAAATGTTTATATTGAACCGGCTTTTATGAGATTACAAGTCATTGAAACAAAGCTAAACCGATTTTTTTATCAGTAATTTTCCGTTAGATAAGTACCTAACTATAGATAAACAAGCTGAAAATATATGGAATGGTATTTCCAAAGTTGTAAATGAACTCATTAGAAATAAACAAAAATAAACGCGTGAACCTTTAAAATAAAAAGGTAGGTATTACTAGATTTTTGTTTTTATTTCCAAATAATTGGCTTCGTTACTAGGTAATTATATTAGTATATTATTATTAGTCTGTGGTAAAATGTAGGTAATTAAATCTATAAACAGCTTCAACTACAAAAAAAATGTTTAACTAAATGTAAACAAAAACGTAATCCCGCAGTTTAGCTACTCACGTAGAAAGAAGTCATTAAAATGTAAATGCTGTTCAAATATTGATGAGTGCTTTATTTTGTTCGAATCGTGCTCAGATAAAGAGGGATAATAGCGTCCAATGAATCTATTATTCTCTCGGTTATCTATGGATGATTTGATTTAGAATAGCCAAAATTGTCTACGCAATACATTTCTAAGTTATTGTAAGTAGGCCGTGAGGAATTAAGCGTAGTACAAACCACCTACGTAATACGAAGTTAAAAAGCTGACGTAATTTGTTTGTAAAGGAGTGTTTTCATTATTTACTAATAATAATGTTTTTGAAAAGCGACACTATAGATAAATTTAGATAATCATTTCACTGGATTATAAATTTAATAAAATCTTTTCTTTTTTATAAAATTTCACACAAATATCACAAAACTCTACCATGTCGGCATATCAATTTATTTCATCCATGTATGCGTCACACAATTAAATAGTTTTGGACACTATCTAAGTAACCCGCTTCAAAGATTGTTTTATATCCCATATTTTATAGGAAAACAATATAGTTCCCATATTTGAAGTTGTCTATCACAAAAGATAGAGAACCTATCCATTCAAAAGCGTTCATTTTTTTGATTGATGTACTAAAAACAATGAAAATTCTGTAGGTAATGCCGTAGCTTCGATGTATATCGATAATCGAGCATACAATTTCCAAGGAACGAAGCATTAGCGTCAATCATACGCTTATTTTCAAAGTTTTCCATTATGGAAGCAGGAAAGTAATTCACTCCGCCCGCCAGGGAACTCTATCAAGTGCGAAACGTGACAGAGATAAGTTTTAAAAACTTTTTACTTAAATGAAATTAAGTGTTATTCGCTTTTTAGAAAGAAATTATTATTTAAAAATATATTCCGTCTTATAAACCCAACATAATTTTTATACCTATACAGGGTGGAAGGTTAAGATGGGGCATGAAGGGCAGGTACCTTAACCGTTGTAGCTACATGAAAACGTTCTTAGGAGACTATCCTTAAATTCTTGAGAAATTTTAATCTGCATTCACAGATTTTTGAAAAAATGTACGGTCAGCAAGGAAATCGGCAGTTTTCAAAAAAAATTTTTTGATGCCAATCGATCCAGTTTCTCATGGGGATCAAAACACTCTAAAAGACCAACTGAGGTATGAGTACTAGAAAAGTCAGAAATCGCGAAAAACTATTTCCACACATTCACTAAGAAAATAAGTGATTCAACAAAAGATGCTAATAGAAAACTCCAAAGAGATTTTCAGGCTTCAATATTTTTTGTTTCTGATTATTAAAACACATACTGATAATAAGAAGAAACATTAATTTAAAGGGTTGTCAAAGAAAATAAAAAATAACAAAATAATAACAAAAAACAACATTTAAAGTGGTGATAATTCCAGAATTTCTGAAATAATTTACATAAAACTTATGATATGAGATGCTCAAAGTGGTCACCGTTTTGACGTAAACATAGGTTTGTTCGTTTTACTACTGAGCGCGTAGCAGCCGACAACTTATTTGGGTGAATTCCGTAAAGTATTGCAGAAAGTGAATCTTTTAGTTCTTGAGCATTGTTGTATGATCTTTTATAAATTTCATTCTTTACATAACCCCAGATGAAAAAATCTAGAGGTATCAAGTCGGGGCTACGGGGCGGCCACTCTATGGGACCATGTGTGCCAATCCATTGTGCCCCAAATTGTTCATTTAGGTATGAGCGCGTTTGACGACTGTTGTGAGGTGGAGCACCATCTTGCTGAAAATAAATTTTTCGCAATTCTGACAGTGGTAAATCGTCTAATACATCCTCAAGATTTTTCAAAATGGTGTTGTTGTAGATTTCGGAGTTCAGGGTGCCTTCGTAAATCTGTACCAATACCACTTGATTGGACCTTACACCACACCAACAATTAAATGAGAATCGGATTTGGTTATGTGTTTCCCGGAATCTCAGGGGATTTTCAGTGGACCAGTAATGATGGTTTCTTCGGTTGTACATACCGTTATTTGAGAAATTGGATTCATCCGTCCATAAAATGTTATTCATAAAATCATTATCTCTACTAAATTTGCCCCGTAACCATCTGCAAAATGCAACTCTGCGTGCATAGTCCCCAGATTGCAATGCTTGGACTAATCGCCCATGGCGGTAGCATTTGTAGCCGTATTTCTTCCATGTTTTTAAAACTATCCAGTGCGAACAACCAACTTCGACGGCAACTTGTCTTGAAGAAATTTCGGGATATGCTTCCACAAGTGCTAAAATTGCTATCACCGTATTCTCATTCAATACGCGTGAACGACGCGGACGTGTCAAGCTTTTCTTAAATGAGCCACTTTCTGCTAGATTTTTTACAAGATTCGCAATTACCTTTCGCGTCGGTACATGTCGCATTGGGTATTTATTCCTGTACCATTCCAATGCAACTGTTGGGTTTTTATTATTTAAAAAGTAAGCCTCTAACAGATCTAAACGTTCCAAATTATTTAAGGACATTTTTAGTGAAGACAGAGTAACTTTTGGTAACTTTTGTTTTCTATGTGTTATTGTTTACATAAGCCATAAAAATGTGACGTGTTCGTTCGATATTCAAATTTAAATAATTTTTCATCTCGTGCACGAGCTGCCAGCCACCGCCCGCTCACGCCCCGCGTCGCTGGCATGTTATGCTGCTGTGCCTTTGTCTTTTTACTTGTTCATGAATGAAAATAATTTTTCGCGATTTCTGACTTTTCTAGTACTCATACCTCAGTTGGTCTTTTAGAGTGTTTTGATCCCCATGAGAAACTGGATCGATTGGCATCAAAAATTTTTTTTTTGAAAACTGCCGATTTCCTTTCTGACCGTACATTTTTTCAAAAATCTGTGAATGCAGATTAAAATTTCTCAAGAATTTAAGGATAGTCTCCTAAGAACGTTTTCATGTAGCTACAACGGTTAAGGTACCTGCCCTTCATGCCCCATCTTAACCTTCCACCCTGTATAATAATATATCTCTTATTCTCTACCTCTATAAAAAAAGAAATATAACCCACTACGTAAGTGTAGGTAGTGGTACCTATCTATCGTTAATTTTAATCAAATAAAACTAAGCTTTGCTATTTTGGGTAAATATTAAAAATAACCATAAAAGAGACTTTTTTATTTTCCCTTTATTAATTATTTATTAACAGGGAATGACTACATAATATATTCCTGCGGCATGTAGGTACGTATTAATTCAGACTTTCATGTACCTAAAGTATTAGCACGCAATTTATGAAGTACAATAACCTTATGAATGAGTAATAAATTAGTAGGTACCCAATGTATATAAATTATGTGAAAAAATTAGTCTAAGAACGTAAGTAGGTACTATGACCTATGCATATTCTCATTATAAAAATATTTTTAGTCACTCATTCCATTTTTTTTTAATAATATCTATTGGTATGTTTTATATTATATTGTAATGTTACGTATAATATTATAGCCACCCTTATATTTATATAAAATTGCTATAATGCTCTTATAATAAATAGCAAGCTTTTGACGTCCAAAATTAAAGTCCATTACATTTTCAAACGTTTTGAAGGAGAGTAATTTATTTACAACCCGAGAAACTCGAAGAAAAAAGAAGATAAATGACTGACACGTCATCTCCGCTAATCCAAGGGTTTAGTCAACGAAAATTTACGGTAAGATTCAGAACATTAATCATACGTGAAGGCTAACGTTATAAACGTTAAAGAAATATCTATATAATGCTTACGTACCAGAAAAACCAATAAATTGCAAAAATATAAATAATAGATATTTAACTACAAACATAAATATAATAATTGCACTAAAATTCTGTCCTGGTAAACAATAAATCCTGGACGATACAAGTAAGTCTTTATATATTATGTTTCTTGTTACCTATTTCTCTTTTATTTATAAAATTTATAACAATAATTCGGATATTATTGATTCACAATAACACAACGTAAACTCCAAATAAGTTCACTGCAATTATTATGCCTAAACATCACATGGCCCATTTTCGCCCACACAAGTTTGTGTTATCTTCACGTCAAAACGAAGAGCACTCCAACAAGTAGAACGTCCCATAAAAACAGCGCCCATAGCGCATTATCACTCAATTAACATAAAAAAGCTAACATTCTAAATTCGAAAACTACATTTATATTTTTTTATTATTATTAAAATACACGTACCTTTATTTTGGGCGGCCATGATCATTAGTGTGCGAATAGTAGTTCATTATTTACGAGAAAGACATTCACATGTTTTGTAGTATTTATCAGATAGCGTAAGAAAACGTGGAAACGTGTTTATCATGTCACTGATGGTTGAAAATGGCTTGTTTTGTGGAAAAATCGATCCTGCGCCGCGCGCAGTCGGCTGCCAGCCTTCTGAGAGCGCTCCGCGAGTGATAAGGGCTGTATTCTGTAACGCTTGAACCTAACCCAGGGTATAGATAACATAACATACCTACATAATACACATTTTTGGCACCGGCTCAGGATAATGTAAATGAATAAGGAAAATTTTGGTTTATAAAATATAAACATAATAAATAACCATGGTAACGCATTAGAAAATATCTACGCTCATGCAGTAAATGTTTATTAAATTAGCCTCGATTTCTAGGTTAAAAATATAATATCCACACATGAGACTTCGACATTTCTTGCAAATCTATAAATGTGCGTACCTTAACAAAAAGAAGTCGCGTAAGTTACACCAACTAGGTATAAATTATAGCTCAAAAACGGCTGAACGAATTTTATTTCATTTCTATTTTTTTTAGCTTTGAGTAACAATTGTTAAAAAATAATAACTTTCAAAAAAATCGTTTACCAGGGTGAGTAGCTAGTCAATATATAAAAAAGATGAACCGAAATTGAGCCTACATAATATATTTATGGAACCTGAAAAATATTTTTCACTTAGACATACTTAAAGACTCAGATACGTTTGTCGCCGATTTACATATTTTGTTATGTTAAACAAATTCCGGCAATCTGGGCTTCTTCGTCCCGTTTCCCGGAATCCTAGCAGTTTCAATTTTCCGTTATTTACTGGTAATCGTAAGCAATATTTCAGCGAAAACTTTTCCACATATTATATGACGTGCTTAAGGTGCTTACGTAATATATTTAGCACTTCGCTAATATTAACTACAAAAATATTTTTAGTGTTTACTGTTTTACAAAATATATTATGTTTAGGTATACCTTTGCGCTTTACGTTACGTGAATTCCACTTGATTTCGTCAGTTTCCCATTTCTTTCATATTTATGAATTTTTCATATTCGATATCTTCAATAGTCCGAAACAGTCGAAATTATAAATTGTATACTTAGAGAGACTTTTTTATGTTTTCAGCAAATCTGCCAGTTTTCATATTATGAAATTATTTCTGACAAAAATTATACCTAGTTCTATCTGAAAAATGTCCCTTCTGAAATAAAAATTGGTAGTATCCGTCGGATGTTTACATTGCCTGAATAGCTGGTATAACAAATGAATCTAGCCCTTTTTTTATTAAAATTAATAATAGTGTTTATTTTTTCAGATGTTGACTTTCCATTAGTTCGAACTCAGAGGCTTTTGATCAAAGAAAGATGGTTAGCTTGATAAGATCCTCTCAACCTCTCTTAGGACTTTTTTAAATATTCTTAAATTTCGTATGTTAAGCTACTTATTCTTCATTATCTTATTTTTGCTTACTTATCTGATATAAAATGATTTTATAATATGTGTTGGATCCAATATTTGTATTACCTGACTGTTCTACTGTTACACTATTATTAACTAGACAATGTAGATAGAAAATAAACTTACCTGGACCTAGAAAAAGGCAATGCAATTCATTTAATTCAAGCAAACTAACTTTTATTTTTGTTACTTTACACCCCAATATCTCTGCTATCCCATAGAACAGATCTATAATTATTATATTCATAGAATCTGTATATTTTTATCTATTTAATCCCCTATAAATCATCAGTGTAACGATCAGGCCCAGAGTCCTATGGGAGTTTGCCATTCTCCAAACAGAGCTACATTCCCAAACCTCGAAATTGCATTGAGAATGTATTTGGTCTTGATGGTATCAAATTGCACTGGAGAGCGCTCATTTTCAAAAATGAAAATTATAAAAAATAGGCTTCGAACCACGATGGGACAAAACCGTCTATCAAAGCTTTCTCCCCTGAGCATTGAAAGCGATTTACTCCGAGAACTGGATTTCAGCGAAATCATCAACGATTTTTCGGCAAAAAAAGCTCGAAAGGTTCCGTTCGTTATCACTAAAATTTAGTTCAGATAATTCATGTTTCCGATTATATTTATATGCGTTTGTTAAATTCTAAGAGAATCTAGTTACTTGGTTTCACAATAAATTATTTATTGAAAAACTCGACTGAGAAAAATTGTTCATTTTATTTGGAAAATAATTTGGGGCGAGGGGGCCTCCACTCCTTTGTTGCCCCGAGGCCTCTGGACCTCTAAATCCGGCCCTGATAAAATCCCATCTCTTATAAATGTGTGCATGTTAATAAAAATACTTATCATAGAAATATATGTAACACATCTCATGGATTTTATTTTAAACTGAATAACTCGTACTACCTATATTGATACCAGACGAATGTGTTTAAAAATATTAAAATAAAATTCACAACAAAAATCTATTCTGAATGTGGTAACAAATAACTTAGAAGAATACTAACATGTACCTTGTGGGTACGATTGATTTGAATTGAAATTACATTAGGCCTCTGTTTTAGTATGGTCGGGTTAAGAAAAATAAAAATTTTACGTACCGAAATTCTTACAATGAGGAGGTTTATGCTAATTGCCAAATTATTTCCAATTTACCTATGTGATTCCGATGAATTATGAATTAAAACGTTATTTTGAAATATTTATTGTTTTAGGTCTATTTTTCAAGTAATTAAAATTATGTACAGAAACCATTAAAAATAAAAACCATATTACTTATTTGTTTTCAGTGTCAACTTTCCCGCCAAAACGATAACCATAGACTATTTCATATATTATTTTGTTATAGATGTGGTTATAGACCTGTTTAAATGGTTCAAATCATGAGAAAAAGTATACCTCTATAACATTACAATAAAATATACAAAAACAAAGTATAATATGATAATTTTTATTGAATATTAATAATATTATATTTTATTATCTGAATTTCTTAAAATTTTCACCTATCATTGCCAAATGTCAACTAGGATGTTAATGTCATTGTCAGTCATAAGTCTTAACAATTTATCAAAACGTCAGTCGTCAAGTAAAATAAATAAACGCAAACGCTATATAAATAGTGATTAGTGATTAAAAATCTAATTCAATATTAACAAAATAGTATTGATATCTGAAAGACTTGTAGAACATGAAAGAAACTAAAATGTGCACACATTTGTCTGGAGGAAGGTTGAATGTCGCTATAATCCAAGAAACGATGAGAAAGGAGTTATTAAATCTACTGCAGCTATGTGAGGGCCCTAAGGTAAGAGGATCTATGTGTAACAATTGTTAGTTGTTGTTACCTTCATTGCAGTTAGCACTGCAAGAAAACCTTCATATACTTACTATTTGTGTTTTTTTTTAAAGGTGACAATCTGGGACGAATGGCTCGCAGGTCCTGTAGGTTTAGTGGCACAGTACTCTTTGTTAAAGGAACATGAAGTGGCCGACATGTTCCCGTTACGGCCAGGGAGCCTACCTACAATATCTGTTAAACACATCATTTTCATTGCTAGGCCAAAGATATTCTTAATGGATTTAGTTGCAGACTATATTCAGTCTTTAAGGTAAGCCATAAGTTATTTGTATGGTATTAAAAAAAATGAAACATTTTCTACATACCCACTTGACTGGTTTATATAATGTACTAGCTTTCTACCTGCAACTTCACCCGCTTTGTCTGAAATCTAATAAATTATATACTAAAACCTTCTTCTATCTATTAAAAAATTGCATCAAAATCCGTTGTGTAGTTTTAAAAGATTTAAGCATACTTAAGGATATAGGGACAGAGAAAACGACTTTGTTTATACTATGTAGTGATGAACCATCCAAGTGGGTACTTTCTCCATGTATAAATGTGCCTTGTATGTTTTTACAGAAGCAAGCAGAGTGCACCAGTGGAGTTCCACCTTTTCTTTGTGCCACGAAGAAGTGAATTATGTGAGAAACATCTTAAGAACAGAGGAGTGTACAATAATCTCACAATACAAGAGTTTATCTGTGATATATTTCCATTTGATAGCGATTTGATGTCACTTGAACTTCAAAATGATTTCAGGTAAGGACTTATTATTTAAATTATTGTATATTTACTTAATTTCGAAGAATAATAATGTTTGATGGTACTACTTGGCTACTACTGTATATTGTTTGTATGAAAAACATTTATTTAGTACATACTATGTAACTACTTAATAAAAAACGATGTCATATTTTCTTACTAGGTTATTTTTAGCTTTTCGTTATAGATACAAAGCACAAAAATCACATAACTAAAAAATAATTTATTTTTACTTTTTTTAGAGAGAATTACTTAGAAGGCGATCCAACATGCTTATACAATGCAGCTCAAGCATTAAGGACTATACAACAGCTGTATGGCATAGTGCCCCGTGTGTTTGGGAAAGGACAAGCAGCTAAGCAGGTGAATATAACAATTTAAAGTTGTTTAAATGCACATTGAAACAAAATAAAATAGTTCATGAATCTAATCGCCGATTATCCGAATCAATTGAAAATTCTATAGAATTAACAGAAAAAAAATGACTGAATACATATATCTATCACTATACATAGACAACAAAGTGTATTATATTTTAACTACTAGCTTTCCGCCGCGGCTTTGCCCGCTTTGTCTAAAACCTAATAAATTATATACTAAAACCTTCCTCGAGAACCATTCTATCTATTAAAAAAAACCGCATCAAAATCCGTTGCGTAGTTTTAAAGATTTAAACATACATAGGGACATAGGGACAGAGAAAGCGACTTTGTTTTATACTATGTAGAAATGATACAGCTATACAGCATACAACAAAATTATAAAATCTATATTATTTTACTGGTTCTTAGGTATGGGACCTCCTTTGTCGTCTAAACAAAGAGGAACAGGGACTGGGTCCAAAGGGCGCTACAACATCATGTATAGATCAACTACTTTTAATAGATCGCGCTATCGATTTTACAAGCGTTATGGCGACGCAACTAACATATGAAGGTTTGATTGGTAAGTAAGCCAATTCAATTGAAGTCAACTTAGTTTACTTAAATTCCTTCATAGTGTTTGAATTCATTACTCTCAGAAATAAAAGACTTTATTGGATTTTAAACATGATATATTCATTATTTTATTTAACAACTTTAGTTTATGAATAAATTATTTAGTTTATTTACCCCCGGTTAATTTTTTTTATTGATGCCACATAAAGAACTTTTACATTTTTATAATATACTTTACAACTACCCTCCATAAACTCAATTAAAAGACAACCACATTCCCAATAAGAAACATCAAATATCATTCCAGATGAACTATACGGCATAAAGAATTCCACAGCAACATTCCCAGGGCACAAATTCGTTAGTCCAGACGACACTAACCCAGAAGTGACGGCGAGGGAACGAAAGCGAGTCATATTGAACAGCAGTGAAGAACTATAC
Organism: Colias nastes; assembly: GCA_907164665.1. Classification (NCBI taxonomy): domain Eukaryota; kingdom Metazoa; phylum Arthropoda; class Insecta; order Lepidoptera; family Pieridae; genus Colias; species Colias nastes. The sequence goes on along the minus strand of CAJQZM010039885.1, from coordinate 64,099 downwards.
ACAGAGCTGCGGGATTGTAGCTTTACTACTGTTAGATATTCATTATTATTATTGAATTTTGTAATATTTTCTGTAGCCTCTTAAAACGCCTTTGATCTGTAGTGTATGTGGTTAAAAAATATCTTAAAATCGAAACGTACATACATACGTAAATGTACGTTTTTTTACAGCCTCCACTAGGCATTGAAGGCATTGCCATTTTTGTTTAGGATAACAAAAATTATTGTAACAAACCAATTAATTTTAATAACTAACTTTTTCTTTTCACTAACTAACTCATAGTTAGTGAAAAGAAACCAGTCTTTAAAATCAACGTAAACTACATAGGTACTTATAGAAAATTTGATCCAAATAACTATTATTATAATTTTTTTCAGGTGGGAACAGTACTATCGAAAAAAGCGCGCGTAATAAAAACGCAACTGGACGAGAGACACAACGACAAATCTGTGCAAGAAATCAAGCAATTTGTGTCGCGACTGCCGCAGATGTTGGCCAACAAACAGTCGCTGGCCACACATACAGCTATAGCGGAATATATTAAAGAGGTAAATAGTATTTATATACTAGCTTTCTGCCCGCGGCTTCGATCGCATAGTCAAAAGAAATTCCAATGGAACGAGATGTTTTACTGTTTAATAATTAGGCTGTGTAAAAATTATGCCATAAAATCTTTCCGTGGCGACGTGAAATACCAACAAACGAAAATACACACTAAATGTAGCATTTATGATATTAATTAATTATGGAAGATAAGTTTCCAAATGAATGCTTTGAAAATCTAAGTCTAAGAAGAATCCAATAGGTATAAGTTAGTAATGATAGATATTCTTTTTCAGACTACAGATTCGTTCGATTTCCACGACAAGATACAGTGTGAAGAGGATTTCCTGAACTGCCTTGATAATGAGAAAGTTTGTACGTTCATTGAAGACCTTATCGCTCAGAAAGCGCCTTTGACGAAGGTAGTTATTTCTAACAATTACTTATTCATAAAAAATGAAACTTGTGTTCGAACTGAGAACGGTTGTTATTAAAACAATAAATTGATCAAGAAATAATTTCGATTATCGGCGTCATACTTTTCATCACATACCTATAATATTAATTAACTCAATCATCTAGCTTAAATTACCGCGAAAATTACTTAAAAATCAATCTTATTCCCTAGGTATTAAGGTTGATCTGTCTCCAATGCGCCACGGGATCGGGTCTAAAGCCGAAAGTACTAGAATACTACAAACGAGAATTAGTACAAGTGTATGGGTTAAAGACTTGGCTCACATTATGCAATCTGGAAAAGTGCGGATTACTCAAACCACAGACTGGGTCTAGACAATATGCGGTTTTGAGAAAGGTACGATACAATATTATGTTTCTATAATTATTCGAATTGATACTGACAAAACAATAAGTCTCGCGTGATGTTAGACTGTTAGAAATATTACTACAAAATCTGCTATTTAAAGTTTTAGTACAATTTAATAATCTATTGCTTTATTGCTTAATTTCTTTTGTATTTTATTGACAAGTGAACATGAATTATCGTAATATTTTAATTTTAATAATATTTACCCGTCAATCACTTGGAGATATGAGTAGGTATAAAAATTAATTTATAATGTCTGTAGGTATATTTCTGTTACCAAAGTTCAGAGGAATATTTTGAACTTTTATTTTTATTTTTTTATATTCACCAGTAAAACAACATCAGAGAAATCTTTCTATCAAATATTTAATGTAATAAATATTATTTTAGGCGTTACACCTAACAATGGACGAATCAGAGTTAGATGCCACGGAAAAGAGTTATCTATCGAGCAAATACATTCCCCTCTCAGTGAGACTGAGCGAACATATCTCGAAGAATAAAGGCTGGGCTGGTATGGAATTGTTATATTTATTTGAACTTTTTTTCACTTCAGTTTATAGATTAATTTTTACGTCAAAACGTAATAATGTGGGAAATTAAAACCCTCAAGAAAAAACGGGTATAATAAGGTAGATCAGATTATTTTGTAAACATCTGTAAAACTACTTACTACTGTAAGTAACACATTAGTAAAGCATACAGCAGTGTTAAATTGGAAACTCTGAAAAAAACTGATATGTATTTGGTTCATAACGTAGGTATGTCATTAATACTTTTGAATTATAGGTATAACATTACTCCATTATGCCTCCTGTTTTAGAATTTATTATATAATGCTCAATTGTATGATTTAAATATCAACGTCATGTGTAAGCACGCGATAAAAATAATTAGCGTAAAAACTGTATATTAAACTTTCTTATGTCATATTTAAAACCAAACATTCAAATTCACATCTCACATAGCGGTCATTATAACGAAAACTAAAATCACAAACGAACGCAAATGAAATGACTCAATAGCGTGTTATCGCACGAGCTTGGTATTTGATAAATAGTTATCAGTGCCAGATGACGCTATTTTTAAACGCCTACTTATTATGCTAATACAATATTCATGCCATGCATTGTGGGCTTACTATTGATTTTTAATGATGTCTCTGAATCAATTTAAAACACATCAGTTTCAAATATTACAAGGTCATTTAATTGGAGTACTTATTTAAAATTAAAAATAGAATAAAGAAGATTTAGATATACCTATCTGAACTTTGCAAAAAGTAGCACTTTGTTGTGAATAGCTATAGATGCGAAAATATTCAAATGCCAGAATTTGACTTGTAAATTCAATGATGGACTATCAAGTGTCCCGTAAGTTATCCGTTATGTTGGTTAGAGTATCCTGTTTGGATTTGAATAAATTTTGTTTGTAAATTGTACGTAGATAATGTAGGTACAACCGTTTTTGTGATTTATTGAAATCGGTTTGATTTATTTCAGAATTAAATTTAACTTTAAAAAATTATGCCTACTACTAATAGGTACTTAAAAAATTTAAAAATGTATTATAAAAACATTTTACCACCATATTTCAAGTTAATACCAATGCAGAAAATTATTTAAATATTTCAGGTATTGTGGATGTTATGGGAGCTCTACCAGGACCAACAGTAGATGAGCTACAAACGCTACAGCCACGCATGGTTCGACGGAATTCCATAACAAGTGAAAACTCCTCTGTAGACAGCCCTAAAGTGATTTTAATATTTTTCATCGGCGGCTGTACCTACCACGAAATCTCAGCATTACGTTCAATCAGCCAACAAGAAGATTCCAATGTTGAATTCGTTATTTTAACGACCAAAATAATTAATGGAAACACTTTTATCGAAACTCTCATGGAGGAATAATTATAGTTATATTTATTAAAACATATTTATGTGATATATTATCGTTATTATCAATGTGTTTTAAACATAATAAAGGCCTGTAACATTGTTTTCGTTTTCATTATTTTTATAACAAAAAAATAAAGGTGTTAAAATAAAAAGCAACATTAAACCATGACTCTCGGTTTATTAAAATTTCGTATTATTTAACTTTCATATAATATAAATTTTAATTTGATCAGTTTTTAAATAATCTTACAAAATTCTGCATGCTTATCATCTATATATTACAACATTAAAGCTTCAGCATAAAAATAATATACACATTATTATCCGTTCGTACTATTCTCATAAATATTCATTGCTTGTATACTTTGTGATGTTAGATTTCTTTGGCGGTGCAATATAAACACCATGCTTTTTAGCTAGACCCATCAATTTTTCATTTTCATAGCCAACTTCTTCCTTGTAACTTCTAAGCATTAGAGGCATAACTACATCTAATAAAAATTTATAATTTTTCTGTGAATAACTCGTGTCATTGCTGACTGATAACGTCAGCCTAGCATTATAAATAGCATAAATACAATCATCAACAACATCCATCATGTCTTTTGTTACAATTTTAAGGCCAATAGTTTGAAGAGTCATAATCGATTGTACAAACCATATTGTACTGCTGGACAAATCAACCCATGTTTCATTTATTACATACTTCGTTAAATTTAATCCCAAATCTGTCATTTGTAATAAAAATTTATTAGTGCCCACTTTAGTATGCATATTAACTGGTGTCCATTTATCTTCTGATACTTTAGTCTTCATGGAGTCAACAATCTTTTCTTTATATTCCTTCAACGCTTTAATAATTGGAGTTCTTAAGCAACTATTCATTTGAAATCTTAAATCGAGACCAAACTCACAGAACAGTTCACACTGCTCTCTCAAACTCTGAACACAATTTAACACAGAATCCAAAGCACATTGTGGTGTGAATACTTGCTTAATAATTTGACTCATAAGTATCCTTAGCTGCATACTAGCCCAGACTATGAAACTGCTAACTTTATTCTTAGGAAATAAGGTAGTGAACTCTATTAAGGCATCGCTCAGTGAGCAGAAGAATACATCCCCCACTTGCTTTACATAACTAAGTATAGAACCCTCTAATTGAACTCCTTTCACATGAGCTTTGACTGTGTGACTACAAATATCTAGAAACAGCTCACAAGCTTGACTTGTCATATTAAACTTATTGAGTATCTGTACAGGATGGCGCGAGGACCTCAACCCACCTCTGGGACTCCAGTTGTGAGTGACATCCAATTCTTTCAATAAAATCTCTGTCAATGCCTTTTGCTTTTGATCAATTTTTTTCAAAATATCAGCTCTCTGTGGGTGATTTTTGAACTCTTCAGTGTTTAAGGTTTTTTGTGCTGAGGTCATTAAGTCATAGGTTTTTTGGAAGTGTCTTTCTACAATTAGCACATCTAATTCCTCAATTACATCAGCCAGCCAGTCAGGTAGTGGTGTTATTTGTGGAGACGGTATCTCCTCTACCGAGAGGCTTGGAGACTCGAGCATTTCAGGTTTTGGTTTATCCAAACTATCCTTTTTCTTTTGTTTTAATGTTTCTTTCTCTATGTGTAACTTCTTAGCAGTCTCAAACTTATCAAGCCAGTCTTTTTTAATTGCTAAACTATTACATTGAAATACTCTAGTGTCAGGAAATGCTAGCACCTTAAAAGCTTGTTTAACAGTACCTAAATCTCGAACATTAACTACGGCTAAGGTACTAATAGGATAACTAATTTGAAACTTATATCTCATGGGGCCACGTCGATTGGAAATCCAAGATGTCAACATTAGGCAATCATTAAATAAGTAAACATGCATTCTTTGTAAGGCAGTATTCTCTTCGGCATCTATTTCTAGCAAATCTCCTTCATGTAATAAGTTTCTATCGGGTACATCTAATAAATTCATACAACCTTCAACCTTTTCTGTAATTAGATTAAGTTTGTTTCTTCGCTCCTCTTCAACTCTTTCAGCTTCTAAGTCATGGTTGTCCAGCGATTCACGCGATAAAGCGTTATCGTTACCTAAAATTGACGCTTGGGACAGAGTGGTGAGCACCGTTCTCTGATCGCTCAGTAAATGCGAAAGTTTATACATTTCGGCTTCTAGGTGGGATATTTCGGTAGCAGTTTCAATAAACTGCATATAGTTTTCGTAAACATTTTTCTTAAGAGCATTAGCTGTCTCCTCAGCTAAGCCTTCAATTTTCACCTTTTGCTGCTGCAGCTCCTCCCCTCCGACACACGACCTCGCTAACTCCTTCACATAGCGTTCTGGCACAAAATCTGGAACTGCAAACTTCTCCATATTGATGTCGGACATCGTTTTGCATATGTATTAAATATATTTTCGATTAATTATTTAATAAAAACACTATTTCACTCATCATTCGATAATCGAACGACAGGACGTTTCAATCAACCCATCCAATGTCAAAATTGTTTCATGTCAACCAATGTCAACTGACGAATTTTGTCAAACGAGTGTCAACTTCACATTACGTTTGGAATGGATACGTTCAATATCAAACCTACCTAGGTTTGATGTAAAAAAATAAAAAAAAATCGTTTAATCTACTGACGATTGCATTATAAAAGCGATATTAAGTAAGGATAAAATATAATATGTTGTTTATTATCATAAAATCGGTATCAATAACTGGTAAAATAATTATTTAACAAAAAAATGGACCGCCTTCAAATTGTCTGAACTAGACCATTTAAATGGAACCATATTATGGTAGGCAAGGGTATGTGGGTACCGTGGGTATAGGCACCAGCTTTCAAATAATAAAATCATAAAAATCGGTTCTTCCAATCGAGAAGTTTGCGTTATATACGCAAAAAATACAGACAAATTGAAAACTGCCTCCTTGTTTTGAATTCGGATTTCGGTTGAAAAGAAATACATAACAACGCAGCATGTTTTTTATTTATTTATGAGACTTTAAACTTTATAATGGCTGCACAAATTTAGAACCCCAATAAAGGATATTTGAAGTCAAAATGGTCTTAATTGATAAGTCCACGTTAGGTCTGTATAAGTTCAAAAAAAATATTAGGTCGCCTATAGTTATTTTATAAACATCGTTTTTTTTTTTAATTTTGCAAATAATAGCATCCAAGCATCTCATATAAAAGGAAACTGATTAATTTTTATATTTCAGCATTATTTATCGTTAGACCCTGTGGTTAGACCCGTCTATATAATTTGGTCGTAGTCGTAGACCTATTATTATTTTTTCGATTAAGGTCATTTTGATCATTGAGATACTATTTCTAGTAATAATAGCTCAATGATTTTGATATTTTCAAAAATCCTTCGATGGGGTGCTTTATGTGTGCAAAGCTGCCATCATTAAACCTTTGTGTAACGTGACACAATCGACTGTAAAACTCATAACTGGCGATGAAACCCCAATTATGTGTTATTCGCTCTAGGTACTAGTACCTAGATATCCCTAATTTGCAGTAACATCGGGACTAATAAACAAAAAATAATTATTATGACTTCAGAAACAACGCAGTTGTTGTTGTAAGTACCTACTATTAATTGTAACAAGATGGGAAAAAAGGTAAAAATCAAAATCAAAACTATAAAAAATTATTTATTTCATTTGATCCTGCATTAAGAAGGTGATTTAATTTCAATTAAATCAGTTTATAACACACGATCAAAAATGCTAGTTTATTCATCAATCGATTTGTTAAGTGCACATTAATACTTGGCAGTGATTAAAGGCAAGATTATTTTTAATCGTCAGTCGGAGTAGCAAGGGTCGGCTCTACAACGATGGTTTCCGTGGCAACTCCCTCGGTCTGGTCCTCAATTTTTTCTGTGAAGTTGCCGTTACGCTTGAACCTGTAGTAGCGAGCGGACGCGGCTTCAGAGTTGGTGTGGTAGCAGCTGACTAGGGCATCACCGTGATGATCTGAAAGCGAGGATTTATTTAACAAATTTTTATTAAAATAAAAATAGATATGAACAAGCAAGTTTTTTTATTGAAATGTCTATCGCATTATAACTTATAACGAAGTGTATACATATGGTTAGGTTTGAAAAAAGCTCATTAATTACAACTTCAAATCGGACATTTAATTATGATATTTTCCACTATCAGTTTAAAAGAACAAGGTGCATCTTTATTATTATGAACATTTACTACCATACATAATATGTATATGCTATATTATAGCATTTGTATTCATAAATTGTAAACTATAGAATAAAACATATCAACTATAGAATTAAACTTACCTCCAGGACACGTGCAGACAGCGATGTGTCTACGCGCCATGCACACAGCGCCAGATCCGCACTGCGTGTTACCGAGACAAGGGTCCACACACTCGTAGCCCACGCACGCCAAGTGGTCGGGACATTGGGAGTCTAGTTCACACTCGCCCTGGATACATAAATATTTATTTGTAAGTGGATTAAGTTCAAAGGTAGACCAAAAAAACATGAGAAGAATGAAGTTACAAAGACTCTATTATATGTTTTTTTTTTTATTATTTGAAGGGCAATATTTTATCAACAAAAAAAAAACATGTGCTGCATTATATGCTGTTCACGTTTATATTCATATTGTTCGTATTCTAGAAGCCACGGCAAAATAAAAATCATTTAAGAACAAAATCACAAACATTATTGTGATACAAAAGTATCATCCAAAATGGCTCTTATAATGTCCCTACGAAATAAAAAGATTTTAAGTTTGAATAACATACCTTTTCACAAGAAACGAGAGCATTTCCGCGGTATCCAGTAGGGCAAGTACAGACGGGGCGTTCAGCACCAGTACGGTCGTGGCCGGGGGTACACTTGGCGTTCGCGCCGCAGGGGTTTGGCTCACAAAGATCACCTGTTTTAAGTTAAATTATTTATTTATTTATCATGACGTATTCAAAGTGGATAATATTGTATATTATGTCCTCCAATTTAATTGCTATAAAAACGAATACAACAAAAAATATCCAAAGTATTTATCAATTCTCTCAATATAATAATGGAATGTATTTAAATAGCATAAAGTATTTGTTATTCAGTGACAAAGTATGAACAAAGATATAATTTGACATTTAACAAAAATTACTACATACGCGCTTCGAAAGGCCTGCAGAATGTGAAGGGGTCACCGGTCATGGTCTTAGGGCAGGAGCAGACGGGCGTCAAACCGCGAAGGTTGCACTCGGCGTTCACACCGCAAGCGTTGGTGCAAGGGTTGACACACGCGTTGTACACGCAAGCTGGTTTGTAGCTGGGGCACTCGCTGTCTGAGGTACATTCAGCGGAACAGATACGGTAGGGATCGCCGTGGTAGCCCTAAAAAAACATTGAAATGTGATTTATCACGATTAAATAAAAATAAATAATAAAAAAAAATTAGATAAAAAAGGCATAATAATACATAATATAAACTCACTCTAGGGCACTTGCACACAGCGCGGTGGGCAGCTACAGTTTCACAGTCGGCATTAACTCCACAGTCGCTACAAGGGCTGACGCACTTGAAGTCGCGGCAAGACTGTTGCGCACCGCAGTCGCTGTCGGAGTCGCATTCGTGTCTGCATCCAGCGAGTGGGCTACCCTGCACAAATAAAGGAAAATAAATCTTTCCACCCACTTTGAGAAGGCTTTCGAAAGGCTTGTATTTATGCCTCTCTGTACGTCGTTCAACCATGCGAAATTAAAGCTGCTAAACTGAATTTAACAGCAACACGTTGTTCTTTATTCAAATGCTTATCATTTGTTCTTATATGTGTTTTTTACTTACTCTGTATCCAGGGAGACAAGTACAGATGGCTTGGTTGTTGGCAACGTGGCATTTGGTGTTGGGACCGCATGGGGATGGGTGGCAAGCTTCCTCTGTGAAAAATTAAACACATGAAGTTAAACATCCTTCATAGAAAACAAATAGTATTTTGTATTGAAAACAAATATTTAAAGTTACTCTGAAGTGTTTTTACCTGGATCAGCGATTCTGCAGGCTGTGAAAGGATTGCCGGTGTAACCAGGAGGACATGAGCATACTGGCACATGTTGACGAACCTGTAAGAGAAAAAAAAATGTAGCAATTAAAACCACGAAGGACTATTTGAACATTAACACGTTCCGGGACAGTACGTCGAGAGGCGGGCCGCAAATTCCTGTGCAAATTGACACATGAATTTCCCATACAATTTCGCCCGCCGCCTGACGACGTTGTGACATATCTTGATAGTTTTTACATGTGTGATACGACAGTTTGTTCCTCGACGTGACCGCCTTAGAACGTGATGTCATATCACGCGTTTTCTGTGGGGTGCTATATGACACACACTACGTCTGTCGACGTCCGACGTCTGTCGACAAACTCCTTCGCATCCGATTTCCAGTTTGAGAAAATCTAAAATACTCAAAAATCGTCAAAAATACTATCACTGGAGTCAGACTCGTCTTCTGGGGGGTTCATAATTTCTGTCGGATGCGTAGGTATTCTCCATCCCCGTCGGAAAAAGGATCATGATTTTCAGACTCTTTCGGGCACTGGTGACCGTTTTCTTTGTCTAGAAGACATCTACGAAAAGGTAAGCATAGTAAGTATAACCACTAACACCACAATAATACAAAGATTGCAGAAATAACATACCAACCTACAGATAATACTTAGCTATAATCTTTAACACTATAGAAAGTCAAGGATTTCGACAAGATTTAACAACAATATTTACATTTTATACGTTTGTACTTATTCGTGAACACATTTTATAACAAAACAAATATAAAATACAAGTAATTATAAAATAAAACTTAAAATTTGCGATCGTGTTCCGTGGCGTTGACTCGAGCGACGCGAGGCTCCCGCGATGTGACACAGTTCCGCATGAAGTGGGGGGATGCGTATACGCGCACCCGCCCCAGGCCGTTGTGTCACAACACGAGACAAGTTTGCATGAGTGCGTGTAGTTTACTTGTGTGCTCATAAAACTTCACGATGTGACACTAGATAGTTCTAAGTTCTTGTAATACGACACTAATACGTCAGCCTACTATATATTGTATGGTTGAGGTTGACGCCCGTTGCTCGACGGGCTGTCATATTTCGAAGCTCAAAATCAGCCGTCGACAGACGTTGTGTCGTAATATATAGGAATTTGCGGCCCGCCTGTCGACGTACTGTCCCGGAACGTGTTAAACTGATTAGAAGCATTAAAGGTTATCTCACCTCACAGTTGGCATGGGATCCGCAAGCGCCGTCACAGGGGTTTATACAGTGTTGGTTCACACATGATTGGTGACCACGGCATTCGCTGTTGTCTGAAAAGTATTGTATTTTTCATTTTTATGAACTTAATTAGTTAGTCATTTATTAAAACTTTATTATTTTTTATTACTTATTTGAACTTGAATTTATAAAGAGTATGGAAAAGGCAAATTGATCAGAACTTCTTTTTGTTAGCATGATTTAAAATCTCATAGTCGAGCTTATGATTAGGATTAGGTGTATATATTTACTGGACAACTTTAAATCGCCAACTGTGTAATATCAAAATACGATCCTATTGAAAAGAAACATTATAATCTCTACTTACCAACACACTCGATCTTAACGCACTGCGACAAAGGATCCCCAGAGTATCCAGGCAGGCACGCGCACACCGGCCGCACACTACCGTGCGTGCAGTGAGCACCAACGCCGCAAGTGTTCGGTCCGCATCGGACGAGATCGTCCGAGATCGAGCGACCGTGCTCGTATAGGTTGCGGCCGGTATAACCGCGCGGGTAGTAGTTATAGTAATGTTGAGCTGGAAAATGGTTTTATGTTAAAAACGTCGGGTGTGTATAACAGACTGTAGTTTGTAGAAAAACTTAAATTCTTTCATAATATTTACTTTGATACCAAAGTTGGAACGTATTTTTTTCATTCAGCGCAGTGTCATAGCATAACTTCATGATAATGTAGTACAAATATAATCAGATGGCAGATAACCATTAATAATATTATCGTTATATTTTTAAATCAACTTTCTTTCGTTTTATGAAGTTCTAAAAATATTTTTCAACTGCAAATGAACTTGCTCAATTTCATATCTATAATTCCAGACTCATGAATGTGTGGAACATAAGCATATCTAGGTACAAATAATTTATTCTCCGTTCCTACAATAGTTGAACACACACACACCTACAAATAAATTTGATTGCCTATTTCTCTTTCCTCGGATAACAATAAGTCAAAATAACAATGCTATTTAAGTCCAACAAATGGAAAGGAATTCTAAAATAAAATTGGAGTTAATAAATAAAAATTCCCATATTTGAAAGCGTTGCGCAATCACAAGCCATTAACGCCCACAAGACATTTTTAATTGGCGAAGAATGTATTTATAACCTTTACTTTAACATCCTGCCACATTCTCAATTTGCATAATCGAAATACATCATCAAATCAGATGGCAAGCAAAACAAACAGCGAGACCTTGGTTACGGCCATGCCCATATAAGATGGTGAATGACTTATCGCCCACACTGGACCTTATGTCCTTGTCCAGCGAACAAAAGACCTCAGAAACTATTAATGATATCATTCAATTACATAAGGTTAATTTGGAGGCTCGACTGCTTATCAATATTTACTTTATTTGGGGTTAATTCGCGCCGATGGTATTGTCAGTTTATAAATCCTTGGTATTGAGATTAAGAACTACACGATTTAACATTCTATAATCTCCTTTTGGAGAAACCGGGAAGTAACCAAGTTATAGCCTTTTTTCGTGGACCCTTTCACTGCCCAAACATGTGTCATAAGGAATGTTACCCTTGAACGATAACTTCCTAAATAACTCCCTACAACTGACGTCTATCTTATCCTGAGAAAGGCCTCCTACATTATTGTTTCGTCGTATGTTATAACGCTCAGTGATTAGTCCCTGAATAATTGTAAGGATAATTGTTACTATATTATAAAACTAGTGTAACAGGCGTGGGAACCAGTTCAATTACCAGATGACACATGTTTCCATATACATCATTTACATTATTTAAATCGCAAATAATATTATCACATTATCAGCAATCGCTAACAAAATAGTATTAGAATTGCAATTTTGCAAACAATGTTTCCTGGGAACCTATACCCAGAAACTAATGATCTATTATAATAGGTATTTATTAACTTTAATTTTATTATTTTATAAGTAATATATAACAGAAAAGAAGATCACAAGAAACAAAGAAATGGAAAGCAGGAATAATTATTTGGTGTGCACTAAATAATTATGTTTAGTTTAGTTTGAACAATTGTCTAATTAATATTGCAATGTTTTGTTTATATAGTGATTTATCATATAAGTAGACACGCGGAATACAACCTACGTACGTACCTATAAATAATTAATTAATCAATCACAATGTTTGCCTGTATGCCAACTTCTTTTGCATTTATTATGTTGCTAGAAACTGGAGGTTAATTTACCAATGCGGTATCATAGTCATTTTGTTATTATACTTAGTATGAATAGGAATGTGCATTGTTTTAGTAACGTGTGGATTATTTAATGAGACGTATTCAATATTACCGGCTAAATAAACACTATTTTTTAAACCGCTGCTGTTTAAATGTTGTTGCGTGTTTAGGAGTAAATATTCTAGCTTTACTGAGTAATTGTAAAATATCATAATGTTTTAAAAATATCACATACGTAATCGACTCTATAGTATTATATTATCATCAATTGGAGATAATAGAGTAACTAATTAGGTAATTATTTGTGATATTATGATTAAATTAAATTCAAAGACAACTAATATGTAAACAAACGTTGGTAGACCAAAATAAATAAATAAAAATAAATAAATAAAAGACACTCACCATCAGCGCCCCATGCCAACGCCAAAAGCACCAGAGGTGCTATGGAAAAAAGTTTTTCTTGCATCTGAAAATGAGAAATGGATGGAGATAAATAGATAGGAAGAAAATGTCAGGATCATGGCAAAAAATTTCAGAAAAGGAAGCAAAAAATGGAACTATAGTTCTCATTAACACAAAATTAAACCGGATTCAAAAAATAAAATATAGGTACTATCAAGTCTGTGCCGAACATATGTAAATAACTAGGTAAAAACATAAGAAGCACCGACTCTAGAATTTAAAACTACAATTGCAATTACTAGATAGTAGACCGATAGATCTTGAATGAACGTTTAATTTTCACTTTGATATACACGGTATCTACAATTGACGGTTATTTTAACGCTCAAACTGATGTGTATATGAAATAATTGATAAAAAAATTCGAAACAGAAGAGCACGTTAAAAAATTAAAAAGTAAATATTTCTACGAAATCAAGTTCCGGTGAATATAGAATTACCGGGCCAAACACTTCACACTTCAAAATCTTAAAATTCACAGTACAGGATTACGCAAGTTCAAATATTTATTTTAATTATTTATATTTCTCTGAACGCTCGACACTTACATCTGTTCGTCCGTAAATGTCGTGAGGAAAACACGACTTGGAGTAAAGTCTCGTATCCTTATACCCGATTGCGCCTACGCATCTCAAGAATTCGCATCACTGGCTACCACCAAAAACTAAACTCTTAATAATTTATTGATATTAATATTTAAATGTATCGTGAATAATTTATTTAGCTCATATCCGTATTTATAGAATCTCTTGTGCGATTTCGATGATTAATAATCTATTTATATTTGCTAAGTATAAGTTAGGTTTCATATATCTAAGTATAACCAGTGTAACAATAAGGTAATTTTGTAGTTATTATCACACTCAGAAAAGATAATTAACGGCCGCCAATTATTTTCAACAAAAATTACATAGAGCAGCATTGCAATTAGCACTTTAAAACGACTTCCACTGACTGATTCCTTAATATTTTAACAATGTTGTCTAGACTAAATCCTGGAATCTTTATCAGGTTATGAGGTTACGTTCGTTCTGAATTGTAAAAAACCGTATACCTAATGTAAAATATACTAGCTTTCCCCTCATAGTCAAAGGAAATTCACATAGAAATGAGATGTTCCATCGAAGTAACAAGTAGCCATATGCTACTATCATCTCCAAACTCAAAAATCATACAAGTTTTCATACAAGTTAGCAACGTGAAATAAAGACAAACAAATCAACACACATCGCATTTATAATATAATAATTAAGGATACGCTATAGGTACTACCAAATTTTAAAAATTAGACTAGGTAAGTTACGAGCCGTGCTCAGACTCCAAAATAACATTTTACCTTTATTGGGCCCCGGCCGTCTTAATAAACTGGCTATAACTATTTATTAGTTATTACTAATTAAGTTCTGCGAAATTTAAATACTTAATTTGTTTTGGAAAGTACCACCAGGCTATGATGTCACTTGAATACAAACATAATATTATTATAGGCTCATTCAGTTATGGTAGTTGACATTGTTCTCGTAGGTAAGTCATGGGTAGCCATCTATATGCAAAATTGAATCCAAATTTGTAATGCTGTTGGTAACAATAGGTTAAAAAATCTGCCTAAATTTTACATTTATATCAAATTGAAACAAACAAAGATAGGATTCTTTCCCCGCTTATAGGATTAAAACTATAGAAGAAGTTTATTTATGTAGGTAATATTATATTATTTAATTCATGTATTGCCCTCTGTTTTATGATTTAATGAGAAGGGTTACGACAATAATGGATTAGTATATTGATTTGTAAGTAGGTAAGTGTACCTACTGTCATGAGTCGACCCAAATTAAGGCATCGGGGATTTATAACGTATTCCAAGCTGGTATTGCAATTTAAAGTGAGAGTTCCGGATGTCCTTATTTCTAATCCCTTCTACAATACCATTTTTGGCGGCAATACACTGTTTTAGCTAGAGTCTAGCCCCATAATTATCCTCAACTCGTCAGCCACAAAACCCTATATAATATAGAGCTCCGCGGTTTCACCCGCGTGGCTCCGCTCCTGACCGAAAGAATTTTTCAAATCGGACCAATAGTTCCCGAGATTAGCGCGTTCAAACTTAAACAATGATGATCATGCAACCGCTAGGTAGGTATGCATTTTTCTGGAAAATATTTTATGTTTCAATATGGATTCATTCATTGTTTTGAAACTATATTCTATTCTAACTGAATTTCATTTATTAAAAAAATCTACGGAACCTTTAGTTTCATCTCTTCATAAATCACCTCCTTTTAAGGGTGACAAAACAGATTAAATCGGTGAAGATCCAATTCGGAAAAAGATCTGTAATATTATTGATCTAAATATCATTATTAACATGCGTTTATGGAAATGGGAGATTTTCTCGGGTAGCAACTGACTCATATACGACCCACATACGGGTTACGTAAGCTATTTTATCAATAATCAACCTTGTTTAATGTTTCGCATCTGTTAATGATGTAGCTATAAAAAATTAATAGGAAATTATTGTCTTTATTAAACTAAGCCTTTTTTTTATTAGTTATCTAATAGGTAATGTTTATATTTATATTTACCTACTAACAGGTAGGTACCTAAATAATTCAATTCGTTGTTATACATCTTAATACTTATCTAAGTATATTCTTATTTTCATAACTAGCTTTCCACCTGCGGCTTCGCCCGCGTTTTCAAAGAAAAACCCGCATAGTTCCCG
>CAJQZM010039885.1:0-43123 GCA_907164665.1 Colias nastes | reverse complement strand
TTTTTAAAAATATTTTATTTTATTTTATTTAAGTAAACCATTTTGAACAAAACATTGGTCTTCTTTGTAATAATTTCAGTTTTTGTTATAATATAAATTACCTGAAGGAATACAGCCGATGCGGTTGACCACGAAAGGCATGGAACTAATACCAAAGGCTTAGGCCAATTTGTGGCGGCTAGTGACGCCATCTTTATTAAAAAATAAATAAATAAATACACATTAATATCATTATATTAGAATTGAAGGCCTACAGTAGCATTAAATATACATAAAAATATATCATTATCTATTTTTAACAAAGAAATATAATTAATAACTTAAACTTAACTGCTCACATTTGAAAAAAAAAATATGAAAAGAAAATAAGGTAATTTGGATATTTTCAATTTATAGATACATACTTACCTTTACTGGTAAATAAAATATTAAATTAACTATTAATTAAAAACAAAATATTACATAATACATTTTTTATATTGCTGTTAATATAATATTAAAAAAATAAGGTATAATTAATTTAGTTTTATTTTAATTTATGTTGGTTAGCTTTATCCCTCCAAAGTTCGAACACAACTTAATTTCATAAACTATAAAAACTAGTATGTATAATTATACATATTATTTTGTCTATTAAGTTGTCTTCGAAAAATCGATTAGTCGATTTAAAACAAAATTCAAATACCAACATGACCACCCATAGACAGGCCGGTAACCCCGAGAGGTCCGAGCCCGTTTCGCTCACACCAGTGAAACAATACCAAAGACTCTAGGATCAAACAGCCGCCCATTACGAATATGTCCGACACATTGTGTAGCGAGGAACGCCTGAAAATATTTGATGTTAATAAGAAAAAAGGGTCTTGACAGACGGACGGACGGACAGACGGACAACAAAGTGATCCTATAAGGGTTCCGTTTTTTCCTTTTGAGGTACGGAACCCTAAAAATAATAAACAATTAAAGGATTGTTTTTTGAAGTAAAATTTCTTTAGGCGCGTTGAGAGTAAAATTTCAAGGTCGCGACATGGCAATACCGTCACGTCATGGAGTAAGGCAACGATTTTGGTATCTTTGAATCTTGTCAAAGAAGTTTCACTTCTGACACGTGTGCTGGGCACAGACGCTCTTTTTTTTTAAATGAAATCCTTTAATTGTTTATAGAATTAAATATGATAGTAAAATGATTGGTGATGGATCTATGATTTTGTAATGAACTGTGATAATTTGACGAGATACTGTTTTTATGATAACTTCATACCATTGTTCTTGAGAACAATACTTAATATGCATTTAGAAAGCTTGTGAGAAAGTTAGATTGGTGAAAAACTTCTCTAACTTTAAAAGAAATGTGTTTAGATTTTATGCTTTTAAAACAATTATCTTTAATTAATGATTTATCAAATAAATTCAATAAATATTCTTTATTCCATTTTAGAAATTGGCAGTGTTATTTAAAATTAACTGTTGAGTGCCAAGAATGTGTCATGATAATTTTATTTTAGGTACCTATATAGAAAATGATGATTAAGTAAATTGTAATATTATAGGGAAGTGCCAAGTATTTCAATACAATATTATAGTAATGACGTAAATGTAAAATATGAATAGAGTATGACAATGCATTTATGACAAATGGTTGTGGCTCTGTGGTGAAAATCGAAGTTATTTCATCAAGTCCTGGCTTTGGTTTAAGAAACAACTAAAAAAAAATCTATTTAATATTACATAGCAAACAAAACAAAAACTTCATATTTTAAAGGAAAATACATATTAATCTTAATTACTACTTAATTACACTCATGATAATAAATGCAGATAGTTGTTATAAATAGTTTTAAATGTTTTGAACTCACTTACACTTGATCTGTAGGTTTGCGTAGACCATAGAATGGATTTTCAAGGATTATTCCACCAATGCCAGCATCTTTTAGCAAAGGTTTAACCATCAAATTTCTTCTTCTCCAGAAATACTAAAACATATTTTATTATCATTTATTTATTGTCTCAAAATAGTTATAAAAATCACCACCTCCTTTGTACAGTGGTAAATGCAAGTACAGATTAACAAAAAAATTATAATAATCACAGTCTAGCCAAACACAGAACACTTCTAGGATGAATAAATAATGTTTAAATAAATTGAAATTAAAAACAAATTTAAAAGTTATGTTTAATGTATACTTAACACTATAATGAAATGCATATTCATATAGTTATATTTTGTAATAAAAAGTCATCAGAAATTTTATGTACTGTGTTAAAAAATACAAATAAATTATTACATGGTCTCCAGTCCCAGCAAGATGTAAACAAACAGGTTTGCATGTTGGTTCGGGCCATTGAATGGGAAGTAACATCTGGAAATGTGCTTTTTGTGCTATTTCTGGCACAATGCCAGGCAAATGCTTCTCCAGTGGCGTTACGAAATAGCCCTCCAGTAGCCGACAGTCTGACAAATTCTGATCCTAAAATAATACATATACTTGTTAATGATCTGAGTATTCATTTGAGATTAATAAAATTGTATTAAGCCTTGAATATTTTGTCAATAAATGAAAATTAAGTTCTAAGCATTAGCAGCTCGCAAGCGTTCAATTTGTTTATTATTTTTTGTGCTAATACAAACCTTTGTGATGGTAACAGGATAATCCCTTTCAACCAATTTAAAACATTCATCTCGATTAGACACAACTTTTCTGAATTCAAATAACCTAAAAAACAGAAGTTGTAAATTAAAGTTTGGTTACAAAAAGTATATGTATGCTTCGATCTAGTTTTCTATGCTAAGGTTAGTTGATAATCTAATATTAATCAATTATTTACAGCCTTACCTGCGCAAGTTTTCCGGTTTTCCCCACCCTTTAGTGAAAAACTTTGTAAGGAGTATGCTACGATAAACTGCATCTAATTTGCTAGCGGACATTTTTCGTAGATGGGCGGTAGTAAAAGTGTTATTTATTTTATAATATAATTAGAATTTGCGTTGTTCATTATCCGTCATTGTATTTTCGGGAAAAATCACAAGGTTGTCATGTAACAAACATTATATGATGGATGTCAATAGTTTAATATTGTCAGTGTCAACAAAATCAGCTGTTGATAGGGTGATGTTTCAGTAATCGTTCAAAAATATATTTTCCTGAGATATTTTCCATTTAATCTTAGTTATATAATCTCCCTTTACTCTATTTATTATCTCAAAGGTTATCCATACATATATTACGTTCAAGGTTTATATTATGTTCTGATATCTAAGGCTGATATGCCCTAAATAATTAGAGGTAGAAATAAGAGTTCATACAAAAATTAAAAGAAAATAATTAATGTAGTTCAGAATCCTTATAATATTAGCGAATACCATCAATTGTTGTATAACGCATTTAATTAAAGAAACGAATCTTAAATGGCGGCGCTTATCATTCCCTCTCGCTTACACACGGCCGTACGGCATGCAAAAAAAATTGGGAAAAGTAAAATCACTAAAATGTATTTGATTTTTCCTTTAATAGTTTTTATCATAAATTTACAATGTCAATTTTGTATTTGCGATATACATCAGTCAGTATTAAGGTCAGTATCGACATTCGAAATCGAAAATTTAACAATAATTCCAAAAGTTTTCAAACATCGGTCAAGTGAATGGTTCATTGGGACGACAATAAATCTCATTTTGCAACCTTGTCCGCAGTCCGGAACATTGTTAAAATTGCAATTAAATTATTTTTTTGCTGTATGGTCGTGAAAAAAATTCCAAAAGTTCTGCAAACTTGGGAAAGTTTTCGATATAATATTTCATATCACGTATTAAATTTGCAACCAATCTAAGTGTACGGAACATTTTTTGTTATTGAATATTAATGTTTTTTTTATTAAACTGAATGAAAACGTTCCAAAAATTCTGCAAGCTTGACACAGATATCGGAAATATATACCGAACGGTTGTATAAATTTGCAACCTTTTTCGTTGACCGGAACATGTTTATTTATAATTATTTTTAATTCGTGGTCATTTTTTCGAGTAAGGTGGTCTCGGAATAATTACAAAAGTTTTGGAACTTGGTTGCAAACTTCGAAAACATCTATTCTGATGCATTTAAAAATTTGCAACCTCATTCAGTTTAATAAAAAAAAACATTAATATTCAATATCAAAAGATGTTCCGTATACTGAGATTGGTTGCAAATTTAATACGTGATATGAAATATTATATAGAAAACTTCCCCAAGTTTGCAGAACTTTTGGAATTTTTTTTCACGACCATACAGCAAAAAAAAATTTAATATCAATTTTAACAATGTTCCGGACTGCGGACAAGTTTGCAAAATGAGATTTATTGTCGTCCCAATGTACCATTCACTTGACCGAAGTTTGAAAACTTTTGGAATTATTGTGAATTGATTGTCTTGCACAGACAATAGATCTAATGTCTGTGTTGTCTTGACTGACTGGAGTAATAGTAAATAATGTTTTATTGGAATTTGACAAAATTTGTTCTTTGGGAAAAGTTGTTCAGTTTTAAGGGCTCATTACAATTTTATTATTATGGGGATTTTGTTGCATTCTGTATACGTAAATATGATAATTCATATAAATACACAAATACCATAACAAAAAAGTTTGTCAACAAACAATTTGAAATAATTAATAAAATAATTATCCATTTACGTTATTTTTATTTTCTTTTTTGCTGATCCTACCATATGTCAGAGTCAGCTTTGGCCGCTATTGAAGATTCGTTTCTTTATTGAAACGCGTTATAGTAGAAAGTCTGTAAACATAAAAAAAGAAGGAGAAAAAATATCTCTTTTCCACAAGATCTTACCGCCTTGGATCGCTTTTGGATCGCTATTCTCTGCCAACGCGTACGATGAAGGAGATAAGGAGGTCGTGGCCATAATTATCATAAATTTGCTCATTTCATGAAATGATTGATCATTTTATGAAATGGTCGCATTTCATGATGTGGCCAACATAGTTTGATCAGATCGTTAAATCGTCAATGTTTCACGATTTTGTCATCCACATTTGGCCAGATCGTATAAAATATCCAGGGAGTCCATAAAATATTAAAAAAATTCAGAATAATTTTAGAACTTGTTTATTGTCATTTAAGTTAGTGCCGCGGCAGTGGCTGGCGAGTGCCAGAATCGAATCGCTTTTTAGAAAAGAAATAATTGTAATAATATATTAGGATATATAAATATAGCTATAGGATTTTAGATGCATTTTTTCTTGAATATAAGATATCCGCAGTTTCCATAGTACTCGAACCACTTCGTCGTAAATTCTTTGCTATGACTTTCTTCATATTGTAATTAAACGAATTATGAAGTTTTTAACTGCAAATAATAAAATTTTCGCCAGCCGCCGCCATCTTTACACATAAACACAGCGCTTGCAACGCCTCTACCAATAATTAATGTAGTAAACTACTTTACGATAATGATCAAATAATTTTGATCATTTCATGAAAAAACCGCGCGTTTCGTTGCCCATATCGAGAAACGATTTCTTATCATTGATCTGCTCAAACCACATCATGATGTGGCCAATAGACATTTAACCAATTCATGAAATGAGAAATTCTACGATATGGCCGCGACATGGATAAAGTGTAAGATCGCTATTCTATTCTCGAATCCCGGAATTTTTTATTGAAATACTTAGTTCCACTGACCACAGCCACCACCGTTTCAATTCATGTCTTCTATAATTAAAACCTAACAACGAAATTAAATATTATTTAGATAGATAAAGGATAGATAAAAATAAATATTAAAATATACATTTGTCATTTCAAAAATTTGCGATTTATATGCATGAAAAAAAATTATGCTTGTTTTCATTCGAGGTTCATCAATTTTGTTAGATAGATTAATCGAATACCTACAGAAAAATCAAGTAGGTGGATTTATTATCCATAATAGTTTGATTGAACGATTTTATCTTTTATAGATAAAACGATTTGAATATGAATTATATTTACATGATTTTATAATAGGTATTATTTAGCATCTACCAGTCATGGGTTTTTATATATATCACATTTTGAGGACGCATTTAGAATGTATTTGAATTAACAGCATTATTATGCAAAAATATCATCCGCAGTAGGAATAGTTTTAACGTTTGAAAGTATGAACTATATTTTTATAGGTATATTTATGTATATCAAAACGCCACACGCGGTGGTGGCTCAGTGATGAGGACCTCGGACTTCAAATCGATTAGTCCGGGGTTCGAAAGGCGAGTGTGCAGAATTAAATTGGTTTTAAATCAATTTATCTGCGAATGTTGAACTTCACCAAACTTCACCACTCATAAATGGTGAAGAAGTGTTGAAAACATCGTGAAAACCGACACGTCGAAGAATCAAGAGTTCGACGACATGTGACATCTGCCAACCCGCACTTGTGTACCCTCATAGGAGGCCTGTGTTCCAGCAGTTGGAATATACAGGGTGTAATAGTTATACGCCTGCCACACACTCGACGAGTGGTATGGGAAGTTACGAGGAAAGGAGGCAGAGACATTGCAAATGCCATTGCAAATGCCGGCGGCACGGCCGCATTTCCATAGATTTTGAGATATTTGATGCAATACCAAAGATCCCTAGAATTTGTTGATAGCCCCAACCATATTTTTAGGGTTCCAAAACACAAAAGGAAAAAGCAGAACCCTTATAGGATCAACTTGTTGTGCGTCTGTCAAGATCCTTTATCTCAGGAACACGTGCTGTTAGCTTGTAAGCTGGTATCATGCTTAAATTCATATCGACTGCGGTCCCTTGAAGCAGTGAAAAAATTATAATATACTAGCCTAATTGGATTTAGATTCCTTGCGACATGCGAATGTCGCAAAAACGGCTGTATCTTTTGATTGTGTAGGTTTATGAGTTTGATTTTTTCACATCTTCAAGAGACGGTAGACTTTAGTATTAGGTAAGTATTAATTTCAGCTTGATACCGTCACGCGTTCCTGAGAACTCTTTGGGTCTTTTTAGACAGACAGACGGACAACAAAGTGACCCTTATGGGTTTCCTTTTGCGGTTCGAAGACCGGGATATGACTTTGGGTATAGTTGCTAGTTACATATTATTTTTTATTGTTGCCCCACCTTGAGCCCATGGCTAGCTACGCCCTAGCTGGGTACCTACATAGGCTTCTAAAAATTAATGTACTTGACACTTGTAATAATATGATGACTGTTAATCCAAAGATATAAGCTTCTTGTGTTAATCTATGTCATTTTCTGAAGGATTATTAAGTTTTCATCTGCTCGAAAAAACTCCAGATTAAACCTAACATCAAATGATAAGCAATAAGCGATTTTTATTTTATTTATTTAAGTATAGAGCTGTGCAATTACTTGTATATAATATGAAGTTATTCTTTGCTTGTTATTAATTAGTATGTAGCTACATAGGTAACGTAGGTATACCAAATGGTTTTGATTTGCCGTTGTTGTTGCAGCCATTGCAGTTATCCAATGTAATGCCGCGGCCACACACTCGACGAGTGGTATGGGAAGTAACGAGGAAAGTAGGCAGAGACATAGTGTGGCCACGTTACTCGTTATGCCACTCGTCGTGCTCATTGTCCTGCTCACTGCTCCCTATTTTGTCGGTTTTTGCGCGCGAGTCAAAGGACCGGCAATACGAGTGCGAGTGCCTGGTCACATACTCGCGCGATCGCAGTCCGCATCGAGCGCTCGCGCAAGACGCACACGTATGCAAAATTGGAAATTATGTCGTCGCCAAGCATGGAATGGTCAAATGAAAAATTGTTAATGTTTTTTATCTTTGAGGACGACGACGACGATGTATATTTCTTTTTACTACATTAATGCATAGCGCGCACGCTGCCAAAGTTTCAACGTCCATTTGAGACAAGGTAAATGACAAGTGAGGAGCGTCGCGATTAATCGCGCGAATAGAGCAGTGTGTGGCGTACACCGACGCATTCGCGTGCGGCAGCGAATCTCTGCGAAACTACTGCGTAGCGAAATATCTGCGGAACCTTAGTAAACAGCAATGTTTTCGCAACTTTTTCGCAATGCGTCTGTGTAATGGCCATTTCGCAGTTCCTTGCGAAACAATACTGACAAGGACGCAACTATTTCATCTATCTATGTGCTAGAGTGAGACATATCATATGCGAAAACCTGCCATACTACTGACAGATTTTTCGTTGTTTCGCTGCCGCACGCGAATGCGTCGGTGTACTAACGGCGTAAATGGAGATAAGAGCTACTATTTACCGCGGAACAATAACCAAATCCCACGGGAAAGTCCATTTTATAATGTTCATACTCCTAAATTTATAAAATCCAATAGATGGCGTTCATTTTCTTAATACCTTTGCAGTTTAATAAAAAATTCAAAGCTCGTGAGTTCGACAAGTTACAACAAAATATGAAGGGGAATGTTAAAAAAAAACAACACCATACACATGTTACCATTTTATTTACACATTACTTATGCAGTAATATATTTTTATAAAAATTTCGATACCTATTCGTATTTTATGTCACGCTTAATAATCGAGATATTTTTTAAACAGGCAACATTTCTTGACAATACATCGTTCTCAACGAAGTGTGACTGTTAAATTGATTCATAATACAAGGGCTGTATTAATAATTATCCAAATTACGTATATTATAGTAAAATAATAAGTAGAGTCATGACTGAGTAATTTAAATTGGTATCACTGGTATTAATTAGTTTTCTTACAATGAGCATTCTTAGTTACATAAAAATGATGAAACTTATATAAAAGTAAAACTGAGCTATGAGCTGTAAGCTGTAAGCTTACGTATATCGGTAAATGTTAAACATTTTCTGGTTAAACAATGAACAGATTAAAACTGTTTGAATCATAAATCAACTCGCAGTAAATCTATATAACATGTTACCCTGTTATAATATATAAGCGAACTGTAAAAAAGCTATCTCTAACATAGAACAGACAAAAATTACATTTTCAAATGTTTATATACAAATGTCACGTAAATCGTAATTACCAGTTGAAAAAAATGCATTAAAAACATTAGGTAAATAAATACACAAATAAAATAAAATTTTAAACATTTTTTGCTCTAATTTAATATTACAAGAAACAAAGTTCATGAGTTAAACTTGCCAGTATAAATCTATATTCTTATATGAGATGTCATGGTGATAAAAATATTAATCTGTGCAAGATACATTGCGAAGAAATTTACTGTTTAGTTAAAAGTAGATGGCACGATACAATTATCAAGGGTTAAGTTTTGGTCCCGCAACTTGCACGTATTAAAAATTTGCGTTATGGTGACAAAAAGTCTAAAATAAAAAATAAGTAGGCAGTTAATTTAGCATATATATTGAAGTACATGTTAATCAATTTCAATGTTGTGCGTAAAAATGACTAAATGATTGATTTTAAATATAAAATTCCTAAAATATAATAATTAACAGCTACCAAGACTAAATTGAATAAGAAGAAATAAAAATATAATGCATTGGAAATAAAAAAAAAAATACATTGAAATTTTAATGTAAAACTGCATTTTAATAATTGTATTTAAAATTAAAAATTAAACAAATTATGACACGAGTCGTTTAAAATTAGTAGGAATAAGAAAATGCGGTCACAAGAAATAAGAATTTCATATTAAAGTATTAAAAAATAAGCTTGCCATTGCATTAAATGAAACATAATAAAGCAAAGCGAATCAGTCTCAACTTATGCTTAGTTTAACGACTAAATTTTATTTACATTTTAAACATTTCATAACGCCGATGCTTCGCGCCATAATTATGTACATTTACACTATTCCTACATCCTTCATCATAGACAATTTTTTTTTAATTTTAAATATCGTTTCCTAAATCTTTCCGAACGCGAAGCAACTCGGCTCAAAAGACCATTACATACAAACATAGTACGTGAAAATAAAAACATTCGCTATCTAAATCGATCATAATTTACACGTTATTATTTACAAGATCATTAAATAAATACACAATTTGGCTGATATTTCTCTAAACATTTTTCGATTACGACCTAAATTCATTGGGATAGTTATTTCCGTTATTGTCGATCACTTGATATCCGACCGTGAGATACGAACCACCAATTTATAATCTGTATTACGTCACTTTTATTAACTGTCCTTTTTCGTCTTGACACTGACAGGTCAAAACTTGCCACAATATTCCGTCCTCAATTTATCACAGGATCGTGCGTGTAACATGACCGCTTCAAAACCGTCGCTCGCACTGACTAGGCTGCATTGGCGACGACATTTTTTGGGTTCATTTATATTTATTGTGCAACACTGATTGAGATTACACTGAACTAGAAATCAAGATGCTGTTGAAAAGTTCAGTATATAATAAAAGCCAGTGAGATTTATTTTGCGTTGCCCGTTAAATGTCATCGCCTGGTGGAGTTTAAAACAAGTCGGTAACGATTGTACCGAACCACGCGCACACCACGGGCAAAGCGTATGAGAAGAGAGCGTTTTGTAGCGACGGTCTGTCAGCTGCTGAAGCGACCGGTTGTTCGCGCACCGGTGTCCTTTCCTTACTGATATCGGTATCGGTATTGGTGTCGATATCGATATCGGAGCCAATACCGGTGCCTGTGACGTCACCAGGGCCAGTGATATCGGTACGAAGCCGGGGTTGGCCGTTGTTGATGGCCGGTGAGTCTATGATGTTGGGCACTTCTGATATCGGTGTCTGGCTGTGCGTGTCGATGTCTGTTGTCTCTGTGTCGGTTTGGTGGTCGCCGGAACCTGGAAAGTTGAAAATAGTTAGGTCTATATATGGTTATTCTAATTTCTAAGACTATGGTAACTATATGGTTACCATTGTTGCAAATCCATTCACTCCTTATTTATGTTAACATTCGAAAAAAAAATGTTTTTAAATATTAGAGCACTACCAAAATATTATAGTTCATCATTCAAATGTACAGTTTAATTAAAATCTACATTCTGACCTTTCCTAAGGCCCCACATTTCGACAAAATTCCACGCAGACTATATACCATACCAATATTAATTTTAAAATAACCCTACCTTCAGGATAGTCATTGCCAGCATCCCGATCCTCATCATCATCAGGCAGATCATCGTTATCATCGATGTGGTCTCCGGAGCCAGACCCTGAACCAGCGCTCTCGAATATGTCTAGATTTGTTTCAGCCGCTTGTAAGTCTTCAGCTGGGGATAGAATATTAAGATTTTATTATTTTTGTTTACTGAGATTAAAATGATTTTATTTGTGTACAGAGATTAAATTTTTTTTAGATACCTTGACCAGTTGGTTTTCAAGGTATCTAAAAAAAATATTTCGAAAAATCTAGAGTCTGTCCACTATAAGAATTGCTTTTTGACAGCTCGACGGGTGATACCAGAAGTGATGTCCAAAAGATTATCGATTGTGATACCATTTCAATTATAAATTCAAAATATTATCATAAATCGAATCAGGTACGTAAATAATAATTACAACGTAAACGTACTAATAAGATATGTAATTATGAGACCACATATCTATGCATTTTATGTTAAAACTAAACTAAACTAATATTTTATTATTTATTGGTTTCTATCTTACAATTTCGTTGTCTTTATGTTTAAATTATATAACATAAAAGAAGAGTTTTTCTGTATCGGATATATTTTACAGAGTATTTCTATCGATTATTATAATCTATCGACCCATCATTGAATAATTCTGTGTAGACATCACTAAGTGGGCGGGGCCTGTCCATGAAGTACAATAATTATTTGTATGACATTTTAACATAGACAATACAATCCTTCATAGGCGTGAAGCTGTCAAAAAGCAAATAATATAATGGACAGAATAAGGCGTAGCTTGTTTTCTTCAGTTATTCAAAAACCAATTCGTAATTAGATTTATGTAAAAACGATTCAAACGTTTTATTTTTGCCTTTCGTCAGATTAACAAGACGACAATCGCCTATTTATAGTCGCCAACATATATCCGAGCAGCGTTGTATAAAATATTCATTGAAATTAACACTTTATTTTGGAGTAGTAATTTTCTAAGTCTATTATATCTATTATTAGTCTATTATATCACCCATTAAAAACTCTGCTTAATTCAGGCATAGGCAGAGTATTGCTTCAGACAAATATTTTTGAGCGTGATCGCGTGTCTTTATCTATTGTACGTCAATATTATACGATTTTTTCATACACAAATTTTATTTTATTTCGTAAGACTTATACTCTTTTAATTTAATGCTACTAACAATAAGATTAATTTATAATCATAAAAAATAAACTTACCCGAATCCTTCCACTGCACCTCCACACCATTATACGCATCCTTCAACCTTGCTGTGAGCGTTTTCAGCGAGTCCAGTTGTGTTCTAGCGACGCTAGAGGGCGGTGGAGTTCCGCGCACTTCCGGGTTAGACGCTAGTGCTGTGCTCCCGTCGCCTGCTGCTATTGCTGTGTATCTGTAGAGAATACATAGTTATTTACATGTATTATAAGGGGTTTGTTATTAATAAACAAGGAGTATACTTTAGGTACACCATACAATTGTTATTTATTAGGATTTCATTTCACATTAGTTTTGCAACATAGAAAATAAGAGTTCTTAATTCTTTTACTTTAATCATTTTTAGACAACATTATAAAATCTACTATATGGCAGAAAACATACAGACAAAATATGACCAACTAGTTTGAAAACGCAACAACTGGAAATCAACACAATTTTCACAAACAACAGTCAACAATCTTCCAAAAAAAACCCCACATTTTTTTTCTATTATGGCAAGAACAGATAAGACAGAACAAGAAGAAAAAGAAGATAACTATTTGCCAGTGTCAAATATGAAAAAAAAACACACTGTCAACTTGACAGGTGACAGCTAACAAAGTGACTGGTGACAGCTACACCGGCATAAATAAAAAAAAAATTGGTTGTCTGTAAAGTCGGTTTACTGACGATAGTTGAACGTGACAACGTCCGATTGTGCTTCTTTGTCGCTCGTTCCGCGCTCTCGCTCGCACTTTTGCACTCGCACGTTGTCACGTCAAAAAAGCAACTCACGCAGCGACATGCGTCCCGTTGAAGCATGGCGCGGAGGTGATACTGGCGGCGGCGCACAGCAGCGCGGGGAGGTGCGCCCAGTAGCGCCGCGAGCTGCGGACGCGCGCGCGGGTCTCTCGGACTAGGCGTTCTAGTGCGGGGCCGCCTTCTGCTCCTGGGGATGATTTATAGGTTAGGTAAAGTGAAGTCCCATGTCCCCTAGAGGGGTAAGGGGCAGATGCATTATACATCTGTTTCACTGATCGATTTTCTTTAGGGACAAGTAGGTGTGTTCTGTGTCCTGCCAGACCGAGACATTTTTTTTCTTCGTCTCCACCGGGAATCGAACCCAGGACCCCTTGGTTCTACGCTCACGCGTCAACCACTGTAACAAGGAGGCGGTCATAGGTTAGGTAAGTAAATAAATATTCGCAAGTCACAAGAAAATTGATATACATAAAATGACAAGGAATGATAATGATGCTTTAAAAGTTAGGCAAGTAAAAAGTTGTCCCAAATATTTTTTTTATCGTAAGAGATGAAAAAACATAATTATGAAAATGTTAAATTACTACATAATATACACTGTAAGTACCTGGTAAATAAATCAATAAGCGGGCGGAAAGCTAGTAAAAAATATTTTCAAAACAAAAAATTGTAATCGTAAGAAAAAAGACACGATAACTGATAAGTAAATAAAAAATTTGAAATACAGAATGGCGGAGCTAAGCGATCTTGTGAAAACGGATTGAGGATGTCCATTGCATTTGTATGAAGTGAGATAACAGAAGGGATGCCAAAATTAATCATAAGGATGGGAAATTAAAAAAAATATTCCAAACATGACTTACCATGACTCTCTTCGACTTTAGTAGCTGGCTTCTTCTTCTTCGACCCGCGCTTGCCATCAAACTCGTACGATCTGTAGTCTATCTCTCCCGCCGGCTCCGGGTCTGCGTCTCTCTTCTCTCTCTCCCTCTCATGTTCCTCATACTGCTGCAAGGTTATATCCCCCCTCATGTACTGTAGGAACCGGGACCTCGACTTCGCCTGTTCCTCCATCTCCTCCGTCACTCTTTTAATGTCCTCTGGCGTCCGGAGGCTGTTCAGTGACGGGTCGTTATTCACCACTGTCTCTAGCGACGTTTCTATCACGAAATCGTCTACGTCGTTCGCCTTGTTCCAGTCCATTTCTGGTAGAGAACGTGCGAACCTTCGCGTCCTGTCTGGTGCGAAGAAGGGACCAGAACTACCACCTCCACCCAGGATGGGTTTGCCACAACCAGAAAATATTTTCTGTGATATCTCCTGGTTGCGCTCCTGGAAGCTCATGATGGCTTCCGATATCTTTATGTCAATCGGTCCGACTACCATTGCTATGTTGAACGGCCCGAGCAAGCGGTCGGCCACCTTTTCCACGGCATCTGGAATTATTAAATTATATTTATGACATTTTTCTTATTTCTGTGTGAGAAAAGACTTTATATGATAATGACGTATTTTTCATGGTGGAACTTGCTCTGGGAAATTGCTTTATAGTATAAAAGGTAACTGTAGCCTTTCTATTCTGGATTAAAGTTAGAAGGAGCAGTTAGATAGCTCCAAAACTCACCAACATAAGCGTCCCACTGTTCACTAAGATCAGCATGAGCTGGCAAACAGCCGCGGATCACGTTGTGGCAGTAGCGGCTGCAGGCGAGCGTCGGGTCGCCCGCGCATGTGCCACAGTAGCGTAATCGAGCCCACGCAGTTACGCACTCTTGGCTCACTCCCACCTGGAAGGGGGTGGTTGTATAAAAGATGTGAAGATATCTTGAAAAGACAAGTCTAAAAATAATTCTTGAAATAAAAGATAAACAGAAGTGCAATAAGAACATTGAATAAATCGCATCTCGCGACGCGTCTTATGATGTTTCTAAAGTTATAGATAAATTCAACAAATTGTACCTACACGCTCGAAGATATTTTGTTTTATGTTTAACTACATTAGAATAAAAGAGAACGTGGTTAATAAATTAGAACATTATTTTGGATTGCTGATTGGCCTTTTGATACTTCATCAGTCGCGCGGCGCGCCTGTGTACATTTGTATTGGAAAAGGCGAGATTTTTTTTCAACTAGGTACGTTATGATGTTTTGATTTCTGTTAAACGATTCTCTAGAACTCTATGAGATGCCTACAAAATTCTAACGACGCAAGAACCAAATATCATCTATCGAAAATAGCCATATTATTTTATTTCCTCACACTTTCCGCTGAAAAATTGCGCAGTTTCAAGAACTGTACCGAATGGTGAAATCATCTCTCCTTGACCTTAAGAGGCCGTATCGATTTTAAGAGTGATTTTGACTTGTTTCTTTAATTCTTTAGGAGCTCGTTTAAAAAAACTAACTACTATGTTATATGAAAGTAATGGTATAATTTAAAATTCTCTAGAATATTCGATTATATAGATCTGCCGTAACAACGTTTGCGCTCCCGTATATAATCTAAAATTCTAGAGAACTTTAAATTATTCCATTTCTTTCATAAAACATATAATATGTGTTTTTTTTATTGCAAATTTTTAAGCATTAACCTATCATTTAGTGTGTATTTTTTATTTTTTTTAACTCTGTTGTAAGAACTAGAAATTCGACGCCATATACGCATAAAATTTCATCAAAGTAAGGCTATTTTAACTTAGATGTTCTTTGAATTTTTCAATAAAAGTACATAAATTGCCTCGAACATATTTTAGGATGTCTCAGTGTCTTTACTGTAGTATATTTTATAAGAAAACTTCTTCTATTAAATTCCGTGTAAAATACAAAGACACGAACGTCCCGCATGGAAAAAATTGAAACACGCCTTAGGTTATTGGCTATTAAACAAACTGGACAATGAATATCAATAAATTGTCTCGAACGTATTTTAGATATTGAATGAATCTTTAATTTAAGATATCATCACACATTGTTACTAATTTAGTTTTGTTAAACGAGCGTCTAAAGAATTACAGAAACAAGTAAAAATCACTCTAAAATCGATAAGGACTCTTAACACTAATAAAACAAACATTCAGTTAGCGAGTGGCGCTAGCAACTGGATGACATCACCCCCTTGAACCGAAACAATTAGCCATAACCTATAATAATAACTGAATCTTTACTGCGAACTGCCGGCATGTGCGACGCGATTTAATTGGGTTACTTCATTTGTCGTTCACGGATTATTTGGTTCGTTTTGAGAGGCCGCTGAAATTAACGAGTTCGAAGAGGCTTAAAGCATTTTATAATTAAAATTAATTGAATCGACCCTTCAACTTTGGTCTGTTTGGTCTTCAACTACATAGAATTAGCATTTACTTATATTATATTTTATACTTTATTTAGTATTTTCTTATTGATAATCTTATATGTACCTACCATGTCTAAAGAGATGACTTAAATTCTCACCAATGATACAGAAACTTTCAAACTTTTAGAAAATCCTAAGTCTAAGAAAAGAAACAATATTTCCCTTTTTTGTGAGCAAATTGCAATCTATTAATTTTCTCTAAGCAACAATCTACTGCAGTAAGGACCATAACGCTATTATAATTAAGGAAGCAATAAACTAATCCAACCTAATTTTAATGGAGAACAGACATCGTAACATTCAAATAAAACGTATTGCAATGTATGATGTTTCATCTGGCGCCAAAGATCGTAATGACGTGACCACAGAATATATAATTATATTTAATCTGTGATGTGACTGTGCAAAGAGGTCTGAGACTCCTTGTTTGCTAAATATGGATGTCGATCTTGATGTCGATGGTACCATAAATACTAGGATGATTGTCTTTGATTGCCAAAATCATGTTCAAATAAAGAGTGACCTACCGCGCGAGGTTACGCAATATTAGGGCTTAGAAGATCGAAACCTATTCATATCTGTTTTTAGGTAGAGTATAAAAAATATTATAGCTATCATAAGGAGTAGATGAATGGCCATTCAAAAAATTTCAAGTTTTAAATTATGCTGAAGATAAAAATCCTACAAACATCTTCTAAAACGTTCTATCTAAAAACTCATTTTGTTGGCTTAGTAGCAAGGGTCAATAAAAGTAATAATGTTTACCCTTGTAGGATATGTCTACAGCGTCGAGGGTGTGGGCTGTTTCCTTTCATATACAAAGAAATGTAATTTACCAAGCAAAGATTAATATCATGTTCAAATAACAAATCAAAGAGATCATACTGTATTTGCATGACTAGTTTGATACTTTAATTACGTTAATTAGTTTTATATTCAAGCGTTACTCCGTATGTACTGCTATAATCAAGACTCAAGCATTTTTTTTCTAGTTAAAGTCTAAAATTGCCATTATTATTTGGACTACAGTTTATTGTGTTGTTGAAATATAAAATCTAGTGGTCTTGGAAACATCGCTATTCTATTCTCGACCCTACCATCTCTTAATGACCCAACCACAGCATGAACATTGAACAATGCTTAAATCGAACCTTCGAGCTCTTACAGTCGTAACTCATTTATAAACAGTGTAATATTTGTAATCTATCACTGTAACTCATAACTAAGGATGTCAAAGCCAGCCTGCAATGCCACTTATAAAAATTTGCCCCCATTTTAGATGGAGAATCGATCTAATTCAGAAACGATAGTTCGTCTATTTTCAAACCTTCTATTTTTAAAGTGAAACTTTTATTACATCGTCTCAAACTTTTTGGTCTGTGTAGCGCATGTCGCGTGACGGTCGGCTGCCGAGTAGGTATAAAGCAGTGTTCGGAACCGTACGATAATTATCGTACAAATACGATAATTTTGTGCCTAAGTTTCACTTTTACCGTGGTTTCATAAAACCACACAACATTTTTTGCATTTGATAACCACCGCTCAAACCTCCAGTAGGCAGTGTAGCTAGTACATACCTGTATCATATTCCTGACAACATCTGCTCCAGCTCGCAATGCTTTATGGAAGGTGCGTGTAGCTACGAAGGCGCGACGCAGTTGCACGGAAAGTTTGGAAGGCACGTCTTCGAATGGCTGGATGTCTCTCATGTGCTCGCTTACGCATTTTAGGTATCTGGAAAATGGATAAAGTTTATAAGTAGTTTGTTTGTTTGGGGTACTATAATTATGTATAGGTTCAGAATTGTAGTTTGATCTAGATAAATGCCTAAAGAATAATGGTCTTCGTTTTAAGATGGATAGTATGATTTATACAGACCAATCATGCTCTACTGTCAGAGGAAAAAAAAAGTAACTTAATAATAGGTACTCTCGTCAAATGAAACACAAGGAAATACTAGGAACAGTTTAGTTCATATTGCACGCCTCATAAGCGAAGCGTTGAGGTGGGTACTACTGTCACTTCGCGCAAAACATCTGATTTTTCAAACTTAAAATGTCTTTATGTATCATACATTGCACTTGTAAGATAATACATACACACACATATTAAGAAAAAACACTATTTTTAACATTCATGATATTTTTGATGTCATTTTTGTTATTTAAACTAGTTAAAAAACAGTTTAAAAAAGTTCTGTCTTGGACGTCCGTGTGTCTGTATGTGCGGAGGATTTTCTTGTTAACACGATAGCGACCGAAATACTTTACTAATCGAGTCTTTTTTTTTTCTCTTACGCTTGAGTATGCTCAGGAATAGAACCCTTTCATTTTTCAGGGTCTGATTCGATGTGGTTTAATTGTTATTAAATAAACAAAAAAAAATATCGACTGAGATTATGAGGCATGCACTTTTGGATTTTCCAAACTTTTTTTATAATTACGTTCTAAATAATTAGAGCTTTGCCTTGACATCATTTCGCTTTTCTCGATGGCGAGTTCGATGTTTCTGAATTTACGCAAATATTAATGAATAGATAATTTGAACAGACTCTTGTGAGCACAAAATCCTCCTTTGTACATAGTCACGCTGTATATTCCAAGAATCCATTTTTACTATACAAACATTAAGAAAATAAACTTTTTTGTATTGTCTGGCCGCAAGTGTGGGCGGCAGTTAATTACGGCGGTGGCGTACTTGCTACAATTTGTTAGAAAACCACAAAACCGCCTTGCCAGACGTATTGGAAAACTATGAAATGTATTACCGATTTATCTGCTCTTGTTATGCCAATTTGAGCTCTAAGGTATATAGATAAAAAGTTCAAAATTGATCTGAATAATGATTTGATATTGATTAATAAGCATAAATGAAGTCGATTCATCAAACACATAATAAACACAACTGCTTGTAATGATGGATGAGTTAGTTGTTGGCATATAAATATAAATGGTTTATTTATTTGTGAATACATATAAAAACATACTAGTCATAAAAGCATAGATCTGAGCTGTGCTAGCTATTTAAAATTTTATACTGTCTACATTTTCATCTTCACAACTAACTGTTGTTAACGACGCGACGCCGCGGCCGTCTGCTTCCAATTTATAGAGTTTCACCTTTTAACCAAAATGTAGGTAACTATGATTCAAATTAATTTGATTAAAATAAAGGCCCGATTGACAAAAAATCCAAGATAATCGCGAAAAATCACATTACCAGTGTCGCTAACAACATTGTAAGTCAAGTTCACTTAACTTTAACGAACGTCGAAATAACTGTATCTTATTGAATTAACGATCAAAGAGTGCACCGAATTCCCAGTAAATTGTATCGGTAAGATTAATGGCCGCATTGTGCCAACAACAGCGTAAACCTATAATTATCTCTCGGCGGGCAAATTGCCGAAGTTACGCCTAAATATATTGTGTATTTCATGCGAATCACCCGATTTATTATCTACCTAAAATATACTTTCTTCTGTGTTGTGGTCTGTGAGAGTTATCACAATTGTATTTAAAAAAATAAAAATGCCACCCTTGATGTCCTCAATATAAAAAAAGTAATTGATGCACAAAAAAATCAATACAAAAAACCATAGACCTAA
Organism: Colias nastes; assembly: GCA_907164665.1. Classification (NCBI taxonomy): domain Eukaryota; kingdom Metazoa; phylum Arthropoda; class Insecta; order Lepidoptera; family Pieridae; genus Colias; species Colias nastes. Next base: position 23,106 of record CAJQZM010039885.1, on the reverse strand, counting down.
GGAAAAATTAGACGACGATTAAATTAATTTAAAACATTTTTATTTATCTCCCACAGATAAACGATCGATTATTATTATAAACGATCTGCTTGACCCATATATTTTGTACGTAAATATCATGTGTCAGATATCATTACACGCATTCCAGTTGAATACGGTCATTGGTGAATTAATATATGATTACTCATGGATTAGACGATTATTAGTCAAAATATAACATCGTTTGTAAAGATTAGCACAAATATCATTGCTTAGAATTCGCGCATGACTTCATACATTTTTCGCAATAATATGTATAGTTTAAAAATCAGAGTACATATAGGACTAAGATAGGGACGTAAACCTTGGACATTTCTAGAAAATGTGAACTCAGCCCCAAGTGAAATTCTATTTCCTATAAACGTAACGATAACATTATAATAATACCATTATCTTCAGTGTTATTTCCATAATGGAGTTTCAAATTAAAATGCGGCTAATGTTTAGAATATTACAGATTACTAACCCACAAATGGGTCATAGTTTCTAAAAAATTTGGGCTTCACATGCAACTTTATCGTCCTACCGGCTTATTAGCATATTGGCGCAAGCATGCGACATCGTGCCCAGAATACTTAAGATTATTTGCTTCATTCTGTTCTTTTAACACACTTGACCATGCAATACTTATAACGAACCAGAAATCTATTTATTTTTCCACTAGGCAAGCGATAGTCAAAAATAGAGTTTAATTAGAAGTTAATGTAGTGTAACAACGAATGACAGTCCAAACTATTTCTCATTAACAGCAACATCGTCGAAAACTTTTTTTTTGTGAAACAGAAATACAAACTATCTATTATTATTTCTAAGTTTTCTTAAACAATAGTTTTGACTTTTAAGCTTTTTCTCAAAATTGTACATTATCTATAAAAGGTCATTCTAGTCAATGTTACGTACATTAAATTTAAATAATAGTAACTTTAAAAGCACCATAAGAACACGCGTTAAATTTAATATTTATATTGTTCTAATTCAATTGTAGGTATATCATTTTGTCCCGCAAGCTATTTGTCATGACATCACGTGTCCATCGTATTTTGTTTACGTGTGCACATAAAAGCGTCAGCTCTATTGCTTTTATAGCGCTATAAACACCGACGGCAAGTTTATGACGCAATGTATCTTAATGCTTAGTTAATAGAGTTGTTTATTGTATGACTAATTATAGGAAAGCTAAGCACAAAGGTATTAGAGGCGACATCAAACAAAACCAAAGGCTTAGTTTCAAATGGTGTGTACTTAGCTTGCAAATCGGACGGTGGCATATGCAGCATACCAGCGCGCATAGGTCATTTATAATTATTTTAGGAGAAATCGTTTTAAGTTTTCACAGTCCATAATAACACAATATTAATGTAAGATTTATATAGGAAATTTTAAATAATGATAACTATAGGCGACTATATATATCTTAAAGGAGTAAGGTTTTTTGACTGAAAATATGGCTGAAAAGGCTATAAAGTTTCCTTATATTATGTATATGGAAGCTTTATAGCCTTTTACCAATCCCTATTACCAACTTTTTAACAACTTTCTAAACAACGAAGTACATATTCATAAATAAATAAGGTGAAAGATACTTACTTGTCATCAAAACTGTACTGCGAGTTGAGAACCGTGAACATTTTCTGGTAGAGTATTCCGAAAAAACTATCCATCATTGAGTCAAAATCTGTGTCGCCGCGGGTGTAATACCTGGTAAAAATAAAATCATAATTGATTTTAAGCAGCCAAAGAGAAGCGATATATGACCTATCCTTTCAATTTTATAAATAAAGTCCTATATTACCAAAAATCTAATCAGGGGTTTATAAGAAGCACACGCTAGGCCAAGGTTCTTGACGGAAAATCAGAACTAATATAGGTATGCAAAATTGAAAATGCCAAGAATTTAATAAACTCTGTTATTACCTCTATATAAGACGGGACTTTTACCATTCATTCAACCAATAAATACGTCACAATGAATCTCATTTATTTATCGGTATCTTTTATTCATATTAATATTATCATTTTATAGCATCATTGATAATATCGCAAGAATTTCATCCCATAAATTAAAATGAAATTTTATCACATTAAAACCATCAAAATAGCACGCTCTAAAACAATGCAAAAAATATATTGATCTCTATAAAATTTAGCATGACTTTCATCACCACACTTATGGACCAAAAACCCCAGCAAAGGTTATCTTGAAACCCAAAAAGATGAGTCTCATAACCTAGAACTGGAAGGTTACCGTGACGTATTAAAATCGTATTAATTCTAGTATAGGAAAAGGACAGCGCTTTAAAGCTTGTGTAGCCCCATCACTTTCATACACTGGATTTAGTACTACTTTAAGATGTCAAGGGTTACTGCAGTAGTGAAGCTAGGAAAGGATCTTACCTCTCCAATTGCTCGAATAGCTGCACGAAGACGTACGAATGTTGTTCGTAGATCATTCCGTATGTCCGTTTGAACATAGCGTGGAACTCTTCGCGGGACAACTGTAGAAGTTTCCGGAAGAATTCTGGAACAAAGAAATGTCAATTTAAACAAGGAGCCATATAAAGGTAAATCAGACTTCATACTTTCAAATACTTACGTATTTGCAAAATCAACAAACATTACTTTATTTAACAGTTTATTGAAAAAGATCAATGTTCATCCTTTCGCAAAACGTTATGCCAACCTATCCATACTAATATTATAAATGCGAAAGTAACTCTGTCTGTCTGTCTGTTACTCAATCACGCCTTAACTACTGAACCAATTTGCATGAAATTTGGTATAGAGATATTTTGATACCCGAGAAAGGACATAGGATAGGTTTTATCCCGGAAATCCCACGGGAACGGGAACTATGCGGGTTTTTCTTTGACTACGCGGGCGATGCCGCGGGTGGAAAGCTAGTTAATTATAATAAATTGCCAGAGTATTAACTCTGACAATATACAACTGTCAAACATGTCGTTCAAAGTTCTAGAACGTTCTAGAATTTTCGAAACAATATTCCCATACCAATTCTAAACAGAGTTGAAAGGCGGCGTGAATCAAATAAACGTTTCATGTTTTTGCATTTGCTAGAGAGACGAGTAATTTCGCATGCTTAATGCTTCAAATAATTTAAATATTCTAAATATAGCACCTGCTTGCATGCTTAGGCAATATACAACTGTCAAACAGGTCGTTCAAAGTTCTAGAACGTTCTAGCATTTCCGAAACATACATATAATATAAGGTTCTGAAACACACATACATTTTCTTCTAAAACGTTTCCTTCCATTTGGCGAAATGCGCTCATTCGACCTATCCCTAAAATTCAAAACCCAATGGAGCTCAAACAACTTCGCCCCATTAGTTTATTACCTTGCCTCTCTAAAGTAATTGAAAAGATAGTCCAAAAGCAGTTAATCGATTTTTTGGAAACCAATGGAATATTACCGGATCGTCAATCGGGTTTCAGAAAGAATCGCAGCACAACCACTGCCTTAGTGGATGTTACGGATGATATATTATCTGCGATGGATGAAGGCAAAGGGACCCTTCTTGTATTATTGGACTATTCCCGTGCCTTTGATACCATCAATACCACTCTTCTACTCTCGAAGCTTACATACTACGGTTTTAGTTCAGATACAGTTAAATGGTTTGCCAGCTATCTTAATGGTCGGACTCAAACAGTTGCTGTCCCCCAAATAGATGGTAATATGGCCTATTCAACCTGTCGTACGATCAATAGAGGGGTTCCACAAGGATCTATTTTGGGACCACTATTGTTCATTTTATACAGTGCAGATGTTGTCAATGAAATAAAATTTTGCAATTACCACCTATACGCCGATGACATTCAACTTTTTATATCTTTTATTCCGAAGGATACAGATACAGCACTGGTCTCACTGAATTCTGATTTAGAGCGCTTAAATTCATGGTCAGAACGTAACAAGTTAGTTTTGAATCCTGCAAAGACTAAATTTATGATCTTAGGTAGCCCCAAAATTGTTAGCAAGATAGAATCACATAATCCTACTATTACTATATCGGGAAAGATTATTGAAAGAGTACATGAAGCTCGAAATTTAGGTATTGTGTTTGATGAAAACCTCAGATTTGAAAACCATTTTAACACTATTATCTCTAATTGTTTTTACAGGCTTAAACTGCTATATCGAATTAGACCCTTTTTAAGCACTGAGCTTCGTATACGGTTGTGTGATTCTCTAATTTTATCAAAATTCAATTACACTGATTGTATGTATGGTTCCAGATTACTCGTGCGTACTAAAAAGGCTATACAACGTGTACAAAATAGTTGTGCGCGATTTTGCTGGAATATTCCTCCGCGCCATCACGTCAGTCCTTTTTTGAATGAAGCTAAAATTTTAAATATGGAAAGCCGACGTCAAGTGCATTTTTCTAAGTTTCTTTTTGGGATTATTATTAATGAGCGTCCAACGTACCTTTACCAGAGGCTTCATTTTTGTAGGGATAAAGAACGCAAATCGCTTTTCAGTGAAACCAGGGGTATGAGTCAAAAGCTGCTTATTGTGCCCAAACATCACACAACCGCTTTCAGAGGCAGTTTCAGTTATAATGCTACGAAGTGTTGGAATAACTTGCCTCCACCCTTACGTAACCTTCGTTGCATTAATAACTTCAAAAATAAAGTTGCTGCTTTTATTTTTAAAACCAACCGTAACCTACCGTAAAATGTAGCATCTCTCTTTTGTGTCTATTTATCTATATGTATGTTTATTAATTTTTATTATATTCGTTATTATACAATTTTCTTAATGTTCTAGTACATGTACATTCCTTTGCCTTCTATTTATATGTATGATATTTATAACGTGTAATATTTGTTTATTTTATTAATATAATTTCTATCCCTGTATACTTCGGTCTGTAGCTGTACTTCAAACAATGGGGGCCACTGAAAATCAGTGCTGTGCTGTTGAAGGCACAGCTTAATACTGAGTTGGTCCCCTTTTTGCTAAAGGTCTGCCACACTTTTGTCTTTTTCTCTGTTTTGTATTTCTTATTCTTTTTATTATATCTGTTGTTGGCTTTTGGCAAAATAAATTATTCTTTCTTTCTTTCTTTCTTACATATATCTATTTAAAACAGAGTTGAAAGGCGGCAAGAATCAAATAAACTATTTGCTAGATAGACGAGTAATTTCGCATGCTTAGCAATGCTTCAAATAATTTAAATATTCTAAATATAGCACCTGCTTGCATACTATTTGCAGGCTTAACCGCATATGCCGTAAACCTAGTTACTGCTGCTTCGTATAATATTGCTTGGAGGTAGAATTTCAATACAGTGGCATGAATACGTTGTTATAAACTTCATCCAATTCCTTGAAATTAAGTTTACTTTGACAAATTTTATTACAATTTATACTGTAGATAAAATCTATGTATTTTCATTATTTTCACAATTATTTTTGGAATGTCCAAATACTCATACATCATAATTCTATGAAACATCATATATGATTTAAAATTAATCCTAGTAGGAACATCTTTATTAGGAAAATTACCTGTTCTCTTAAATTTACAATAGAAATAAAAAAAAATTATGAAGTGCATGATCCTATATGTAGGTACTGTAAAAGATCTGATATTAAAAATTATAACTATGAATTTAATATAAAGCTATATTACCATTTATACCTATAAATGACGAATGGACCAGACCAAACCACGTGATTTATATCAAACAAAAAATATGAACATCACGACTAAAAATAGTTTGTTTATGGAACTATATAAAGAACGCCAGAAGCTGTTCAGATTGTAATTTGTTCATAAAAATGATAGCAACGTGCTTTTTCTTATAGTTTTAGTGTCATAACCTGGTTTTGTTACGTACCTATTCAAACAATGGTCGTGATGGTATTTTTCTGTGTGATATTTGTAATCTATGGTACAATCTGATGTTTGATACGTTTATTTTTATAGGTAATTAGCTGCGCTCCGCGGTTTCACCCGCGTGGCTCCGCTTCTGTTGGTCTTAACGTAATGATATAATATAGCCTATTGCCTTCCTCGATAAATGGGCTATCCAACACCGAAAGAATTTTTCAAATCGGACCAGTAGTTCTTGAGATTAGCGCGTTCAAACAAACAAACAATCAAACAAACTCTTCAGCTTTATAATATTAGTATAAAAAGTAAAAGTGAAGTCCCATGTCCCCTAGTGGGGTAAGGGGCAGATGCATTATACATCTGTTTCACTGATCAATTTTCTTTAGGGACAAGTAGGTGATCAGCCTTCTGGGTCCTACCAGACCAAGAAATTTCTTTTTTCTTCGTCTCCACCGGGAATCGAACCCAGGACCCCTCGGTGTTACGCTCACGCGTCAACCACTGTACCGAGGAGGCGGTCAATAATATTAGTATAGATTCTATTAAATTAATAAGAAGTGGGTTGATTGTTCATGAGTCTGAAAATGAGTAATTGCTATTAAATGTATAGATAAGCTATGGATAAGATTCAAAATCTTCAACACAAGCAAAGATGACCAATTAACCTGAAAATCTAATGTGACATGATTTTGTATCCCGCGTAACGAGATATTTATAAAGAATAATAATAAGAAAATTAATTAATGCTAATGCAACTAGCATTAATTAATACACTTAATAGGTACCTACTTGAACTTGTGCCAAATCAGCAAAACCGATTTTTTGGAAACTATAGAAAGCATCACATAAACTCTTTAATACTGCGCCAAAAGATATGTTCAAACTTCAAAGGCACCTGGGATTAACCCACATACAAAATAAATATATACAGTAGAAATATATGAAAACAACATCTTCGTCTTTAAGTGCAATGACCGCAGATATAATTGGACTGCGACTTGCGATAATTTCGTCGCGAACACTCCGTCATCGATGTGTAATCAATTTTCTTCTGTTATTCACCGACGTATTTATATTTTATGTGCGAAAGAGACGGTTATACGTGTCAACTGTCATGTGAGTAAAGGAGACATATAGGTACTAATTAATCTCTGTACATATTAACTGTATTTAAAAATATTTTTTGTGAGCTTGTGAAGGATTTCTAAATTTAATGAGTTGTACCAATCGTGCCAATATAATATGTGTATGTGTATACCAATGTGTAATCGACATGGCTCGCTAATTCATCTGCACCTAATAAACAGTATTAAATTTAAGAGATGGAGGAGAATTTTTTTTTATACCTACTACATAATATGAATCTATGATCATCAAATTTTTCTATCTAGGTATCTATTGTTGTCCGTTTGAGGTAGTACATAATAAATAATCTACTATATAAGAATCTATTGTTGTCCGTTTGAGGTAGTACATAATAAATAATCTACTATATAAAAATAAGTCGGGTTTTCCTTCCTGACGCTATTACTCCAGAACGCACCAACCGATTTCCACGGTTTTGCATTCATTGGAAAGGTCTCAGGCTCCGTGAGGTTTAGGTATAGCAAAGAAAAGGCTGGTGGCGAAACGGAGTTCGCCCGGTTTGCTAGTAATATATCGATATCTTACATTATTAGGACTAGATAGTGAGTAAAGACATTTCATATAGGTAGATTTGTCAAATTAATTTTTCGCAAAAAAAGCTTTGTCGCATGAAATTCGTGTGATTCGGAAACATAAATGTTAATTATTTCCATGTTTACATTTAAATATGTAATGAATCTCATTTGTTATGTACCTACGTAACATGTTTATGTATGTATTCAAATAGTGCGTGTGCGTGTGCGTGTGCGTGTGCGTGTTGATAGAAGCTAGTTCCGTACTAACTTACTGATAATATACTTCATTAAGCAAAGTTGGTTCAATGTTAGTATTGTTTACATTCTTGAATGAGATGGGTCATGGGAGAATGCTGTATAAAATAATCAATTTACTTAAATATATTCAAATTATATGATTTTGTAAGGTAAAGCTCAATTTAACTGTGTCATGTATGTTATGTTACAATTTTAATTTTTAATTTTCTATTTTTGCTTATTGTGGTCTAATTCATAAATCTAGATGTACTTATTCGTCAAATTATATTCCATTATGATATTAAGAACTTCAGAATATCTGATGTTTTAGTGTTTAAAGTACCATTACAACTCACTCAACTAGGAACTAATTTAGTTATTGAAATAATTAGTAAATTATCTAAAATTAGATTATAATAATCCTGTCCTAAAAAGCGAAGATTTCTCTCGTACAAGTTACGTTTGTTCAAATCAAATTTGCCTATTCATAGATTTCACACGTCTTACACCAAGCTTTTGTTTTCTCAATTAGTATGAAAGCGACTCTACTTTCTATAATCTATGCCATACATAATTCATCTTATAAAATCTCACAGTTGAAAATTCTCCATTAACATGACAACAAATAAAAAAATCTAACAGAGACTACGTAGAAGTAGAGTAAATAAAGCTCATAGAAGGCTAGCTGAACGCTGATTTAAAAAGAATTTTCTAAAATCGATTACGAAGGAGATTTTTTGAAACAAACAAATAAAAAAAGCTTTTAATATAACTAAGTGTAAGTATAGACTATACTAAACATAATAAAAGAGAAATGTATGGTCAATCACCGATATTAATATTAAGAAACCAGTGGGCAGGGAGGTAGGCGGTGCACTGTGATTGAAATGTAACAACATTAACATATTACAATTTACAATGTATCTATCTGCTTTGAAACCGTTCTAACTTCCTAGGCGTGGTTTCTCCAGAAGTCATTGTAATTCATTTTCCAACTTAATAGAGGTAATCGTTTAAACTTTAAAGGGTCAATTACACTATTGCTTAGTTGTAAATACTGTTTATATTTTACTAGCTGCGCCCCGCGGTTTCTCCCGCGTGGCTCCGCTCCTGTTGGTCTTAGCGTGATGATATAGCCTATAGCCTGCCTCGATAAATGGGCTATCTAACACCGAAATAATTTTTCCAATCGGACCAGTAGTTAGTTCCCGAGATTAGCGCGTTCAAACAAACTCTTCAGCTTTATAATATTAGTATAGATTTAAGTACGATTTCTATGCAATTAATCTACATTGAATATTTTTTTTACTTTATTATGCAATTTTTTTATCCATTTATTGTCGCTCAAACAGACCATCTGTTGAAAACTTGAAGGGTGCTTTTCCACCAATAATGTGCGAGGATGTGTAGCTAGGAATGTTATTGTAAATAACCAATCATATCGCTTCATTTAGTATGAAGCGTTTAGCGTTTGAAGCGATAGGTAGGTACTAAATACATTCCTCGCTACACATCCTCGCTCATTGTTGGTGGAAAAGCACCCTAAAACGTGTAATATTCGCACATAAACAAAACAAGAAAACATATAGCTATACGCACATATACGTCATGTATATTTGTAAACACATGCAAAGATAAAACTGCAGTAAGATGCGAATCAAAGCAAAAAGGTTTAGCCCATTTACGCACTCGACCTAAATCCAGATTCCAGATTGACGCCATGTTCTCAGTTTTATGGCCTTCTAGACTTTTCCATATACCATAGAATGGATATACAATTCAAAGATTGTGCCTTAGAAAAAAAAACATACGTTTTGTGTCAACATAACGTGTGATCACCTAATTTATATAATATTAGTATAGATTATGATCTTCACATAATCTCAAGAATGATGCATCATCACACAGGTGTATTAGCATCTAAATATATATTTTTCATTAAATTATACATATAAACGATATTCCCTAGAAACAGGATGAACCGCAACGAGGAAAAGTTAATGAAAAAACATATCCCGGTTTTCTGGAAATATAATATTCCGCGTACTTATGAGTCTTGAATAAATGTAACCGAGTTTCGTAGAATTGAATGAGATTTGTTTTCGTTCATTCCTATACTGAATGGAGTGAATGATAGATTCAAAACATTATGGTGTGTCATTCGCAAATGAGTTTGAATATCTGTTGGTGTGTATACTGGACATTGTCGAAGTCCCTTTTTATTGGGTGGAGCCAATAATTAAGAGTAGTAGAAGAAGATCTGTTGGTAAAGCAATAATGTTTTGCAATAGGTTTGTTTGTTTATATGCACTACTAGCTTTCCGCCCGCGGCTTCGCCCGCTTTGTCTAAAACATAATAATTTATATACTAAAACCTTCCTCTTGAATCACTCTATCTATTAAAGAAAACCGCATCAAAATCCGTTGCGTAGTTTTAAAGATTTAAGCATACATAGGGACATAGGGACAGAGAAAGTGACTTTGTTTTATACTATGTAGTGATTTTGTAAAGGGTTTTGTTCTTAGTAGGTTCATAAAATTAATATTCAATGAAAAGTTTAGGATTATCAAACTGTAAGCTTTCCTTCTATGGGTGTTTAAGTACGCTATAGTATACTTCGTAACTATGAGCATCCTATTCTTACTAATATTATAATTATAAATACAGAGTTACTTATAATTCCATCTGTCCTTTTTCACGATCGCCTAACCGAGTTGGTTGAGCCGTTTAGATAGCTAACGAATATACTTTTAAAATTGTAAACCAATGTTTACATGAATTTTGTTTCTCTCTTCTTACGGCAGATAATACGAAAATGAATGATGTAGAACATGGAAGAACCCTACTTATCAAACTAGCTGTGCCCCGCGGTTTTACCCGCAGTGCTTCGCTCCTGTTGGTCATAGCGTGATAATATATAGCCTTCCTCGATAAATGGGCTATCTAAAACATAAAGAATTTTTCAAATCGGACCTGCAGTAGTTCCTGAGATTAGCGCGTTCAAACAAACAAATAAATTCTTCAGCTTTATAATATTAGTATAAATACGTAAGACATGACTTTATCAATTACGGTTTACGCCAAAGCTTTCAAACCACAAGCTACTCCATCAACAGGAAAACTGTAGGAACAGGAAACAAAACAATTGAATACAATTCATTGATTTTTGAATTCATTCATACATTACACGCATGGCGTGTCTTTTTTTTTAAACCGCCAAATCAATATGCGAGTTTTTACATATACTTTTTACAGGAGAGGAAGGTAAATGAGTGGCAAAAAGCATGTCGCGTGTGTTGAACAAAATGATACAATGTAGGTACGTATTTACATGTTATACACTAGTAGGCCACCTGGCTTTGCTTCAAATAGATATGTTAGTAGTTGATTTAAGGGAACACTATTTATTGCGTATTTAAAAATGCGTAACTCAGATGCGCTCTAAACATGAATTTGGAAATATACCTACTTACTTTAATAGACAATTTCGTATGTTTATACTTTATTTGTTGAAACTATTTTCCTAAGCGCCACGGGACTTCCTCTAAATAAGGAACTTTTATTTCCGAAAAAGAAAGGGCTTGACATGAAAATATTCAATTTTACAAGCTTCAACAAGTAAATATGTAATGTGTACGTAGTTAAAATCAATGGTTTTCATCTTAAACGCATCAGATGTTATTATGTAAGACGGAGGTCAAACCAAAACATTTACCGCGTAAGTTATTCCATGTTACGACATACATATTAAGAAAATCTTAAATTTCGATATCACGAATCACGATCTCACCAAAGAGTTCCTATACTTTCCGATTGCAGATAAAAAGTTAACATATTCAGAATTTAATCTGTCCATAGATAAATGTAGAAACTACGATAATCATAGATAAAATTGATTTTTATTTACGGTAGCCTAAAATATTCCATAGATACCGATCGAGGTCAGTTAACTCTGTATTTATAGCGTTTTATTTGTTTATTGCTATATTTAATTACAGTACAAGTCATTATTATTAGGAGATTAGATATCTTTTCTAAGTAGGTATATTTATTATGAAACAATTCTTAATATACCTACTTCGGTATAAAATTAGAGAAACGTGGGAGTATATAAATAAGTTCTAGGAAAAAAGCTAAAGACCTAAACAAACAATTTACCTCATTTCAATGGAAATGATAATTTCAATCTAAATGATTCATTCACTGCCCCTATCATATTCGTATAAAAAAATTCATACAAAATCCTATCCTATCCTAGTATCCTACTAATACATATTATTAAATGCGAAAGTTTGTGAGGATGTACATATATGTATATGTATGTTTGTTACTCTCACGCAAATACTGCTGAACCGATTACAATGAAATTTAGCACACATATAGAGGATAACTTGGATTAACACATAGGATAGGTTTTATCCCGTAAATCCCACAGGAACGGGAACTATGCGGGTTTTTCTTTGAAAAGGCGAGCGAAGCCACGGGCTGAAAGCTAGTACATATAGTACCTATAAATAATTTAATGATTTGATTCATCCATCTACGTAATATTTAATATTTATAAACATATCGACTATTGGAATTTATTATGTCACAATAAACGGTTGTTTAACCGTTTATTATGTTTATAATATTACTAGCGACCCGCCCCGGCTTCGCACGGGTGCAATGCTGATACTAAATACACTACAGAAAAACTGTGAACGTTGTTTAGAAAAACATAGCGGCCCGCTCCCGGCCGCCGGTACCGCCGCAAACGCTACGTCCCGCAATTGCACGCCTCATAAGCGAAGCGTTGAGGTGGGTACTACTGTCACTTCGCGCAAAACATCTGATTTTTCAAACTTAAAATGTCTTTATGTATCATACATTGCACTTGTAAGATCTCTTACGCTTGAGTATGCTCAGGAATAGAACCCTTTCATTTTTCAGGGTCTGATTCGATGTGGTTTAATTGTTATTAAATAAACAAAAAAAAATATCGACTGAGATTATGAGGCGTGCACTTTTGGATTTTCCAAACTTTTTTTTAAATCTGTAATATCTTCGAAAATATTCACTTAAATCATACGGTGTAAAGGACCATATAGATCTATATTAAATGAACAATGTATTCAAGGTATTTAATTGGTTAAGGATTAATGCTGTATTGGTTAAAATCGCTTCGAAAATTAGCCATTATTTGTCGTAAAAAGTAAATGACAAAAAAAAGTTATTGTGGGTTATCCATAAGAGATAGACATATACCATCGCGGACTTTTCTGTAGACCTTTTCAATGTGTACAATACTTAGTACATTATTTTGATAAAACTCGTAGGGTTCAGCCTGCGTTTGCAATGTAAGCGGAAAAAATGTAATTTTTTACGACATCAAAAATAACAGTACTTCTCCACTATTTAATGGATGTTATTATACATATAAACCTTCCTCTTGAATCACTCTATCTATTAAAAAAAACCACATCAAAATCCGTTGCGTAGTTTCAAAGATTTAAGCGTACAAAGGGACATAGGGACAGAGAAAGCGACTTTGTTTTATACTATGTAGTGATTATCTAACATTTGAGGAACTAAATACGTTAATAATTACTTGTATATATAACGGTTTTAATTAATAAACGGATATGTAATTATTAATTATTAATAATAATATAACCTAGACATTTCTTGAATTCCAAACAAAAATGTTTGAGCGATATCTGGACTAAGGAAAATGTTAAGTTTTCTAAATTACATAATCAACAAAATACTAGAAATCAATGCAACCTTAATTTATAAATTTGTAATAAAGGCAATATCAATAGGTCTTTATAATTGTTCGTAATATCCGTATCATAATACAGTAATAATAATGACGATCGCCATTACTTAAATTGTTACAATATGCTGTCGTAACATCAATATTATATTAAGAGTTTAAGATTTATTATTATGCACTAATGAGTCGTTACAAATGATCTCCGAACTGCTTATTACAACCACCTATTAATAGAACTATACATTTATTTTGCAAAATTTCAAGTACAATATCCTACCCTACCTACTCGTACTACGTTACACATATCGCATATTTACAAACATTTACGGTCCGTCAATACGCCAATCTTACCAAACAATTAAAGTTCTAGAACATTCCAGAATGCCAAGCCAGGAAATATAGGAACGGTACAATAATCGATCATTATCAGAGATTGTGTCCGGTCAATTAATGGTTCAGTTTTCTCGCCGTCTGAATAACTTTCGAGTCAAGTTGCCATGTACGGCCGTTCACAATTAGGTCTTTGAACGATGCGACAGAGAAGGAAAAGAATTATTACAGTGCAGTTATGAACAAACATCTCTACAAGTGTACGTACGGTGATAATTCTTTGTGACACGCTTCTTGAGCCCGTGAGATCTTTTGACACGCCTTGAGAGTTGACTCCTGCGGTACGTTGACTCTTTGTTAATAAAATAGCATGGGTTAGGTGGTTTTGCGCTTTGTTTTCGCATATTTCATTAAGTTTTTGTTTGATGGTGTCATAAAATTAAATGAAGCCTGAAAACTTTTATCGATTCTTCGATCGCTCATTAACTCCTCATCATAACATTTTATTTCATTCAAGATTGTTCATCAAAAAACTGTTAATTTTTTGTATAATTGTTCTGCATTTCGAACATATGATAAGTTTTCCTATATCCAGGGACCAGGAGCCCATGTCCCATTTTTTTCTTAGCTAAACACAGCTCATTATAAATGGGGTGAACATTCTTCGTCCCTATATATTTATCTTCGGGTTATTCAATTACAGACATAAAAAATGCTACACAAATTCCACTTACAAACTTACAATTACGGGCATGACAGCATTTCACTCATTTTTTATCTCACCCGCAAAAGAAGGTATGCAAAATAATGAGCTGATCAATTCCGATAAAGTGCATGTAAAACACACCCAAACCAGATTTTGAGTGTTTCTTCACGAAGCTGTAAGGATTAATTATTATAATGACCGATTGTCAAAGAAACAACGCGTATGGTAATGAAATATGTTACAAATTAGGCTGTACCAAGCTTCCATTTCGAGGTACCGAAATGTTTCCACTCAATTTAATTACCTTGTACTTTCTACATGTGAATTGTCTTTGCTAATATTGTTTCAGGGGATGTCAACCTGATTTGTGACATCTCATATGTAACTAATTAAAGAATATGTGCTCAAAAACATCTAATACATATTATCTCACAACTTGTAAGACAAAGACAAGGGCACTGTAGCGAAACTTCTGAAGAGCACAATTGAAATGTTTTATAGTACATGTACATAACTTCTCCGTAGCATCTATAAGGGCTTTCCTACCCGACCAGTCTACTTAGTCAAGTATCCCTACATTTTCGTTTGTGGAATGACAGCATGCTTTAACCACATTTCTTGAACATGTGGAGGAAGGAAGGTGGAATTCCTCCATCGTGAAAGTGAGGATCCTCGACCAGTCTATTCGACTGTTAATTAATATAAATAAAGTTGTATCTGTAAAGTTGTAAAATTTTCCTGGCGCGATTCAGAGCGAGATGTCGCTACAAACGGATCAACTAAAGTTATTAAAGACATTCTCCAACAAGTTTAGCCCATTTTTCACTGCCATTACTAGAATATTATAGGCTTTGTCCATACCACCCTACATGCACACGCAATAAAAAACACTGTTCCTAATAAATCCGTGTACTTAGCTGGAAATCTCGGTCCCAGACCATAAGTTTAGTAGCCCTGGTCCTCTTGACAGACGAGCCGTATTTGGTTTGGCGCCCAGTCTCAACTTTACAATTAATCGCAGAGGCCGGCCACATGTATTATGTATGTGAATTTCACAGCAACAAAAGTCACGGATGATTGGTGGCAAAAAGCGATCGCCAACCCCGTGCAGAGAAAAGTTTGATTAGATTAATTAAATGTTAACTAGATGTTATGTTAATAGACAGATGAATTTTATACAATGAAAAAGTAATTAGAGCTTTAATACTTGTCTCAATCAATTGCATATTTACGTATTTCACAAATCTGAAACTGCATTCCAATGCAGAAAATTGCAAAACCTAAATGGTACCTGGTGGTATCATATTGAAATTAGATAAAGCAAATTAATTATTTACCTTATGTTTGCTATATCTTTCTGTTTACATTGAAATACAAGAATTGGTTAAAACAGTTCCAATTCCTATAAAGCCTAGTATCTAATCTGTGCTAAAGCTTGGCTTAACTATACTATACTTATTATCTAGTTACATTTAAATACGAGAATTACTTAAAACAGTTGGTTTCCTACGTTTACTATACTAATTCTCATTTTTCCATCAACCAATACCAGTAAATATACCAATGACCTCAATATACGTGTGTAACTTTCGCACTCACAATATCAACATATCCAGCCACTACAATCCGTGTGAAAGATCAAATCCAAACAGATGGTCGCTATCTACATCTGCACACGTGGGTGGATATATTTAGACTTCGGTAAACTAACACTAGGCAGAACTCCCGGCTTTACGAGCGAAATGAATTATGAGTGCCGGAGAAGAACGTTTATTGAAATGAGGTATACATGACAAAGCAGTTTTTTTATTTATAACTCTTTATTGTACAAAGCAATTTAAGACATGTGGTACAGACTAATAAGGTACAACAATTTTGCACAATAGGCGGCCTTATTGCTACACAGCAATCTCTTCCAGGCAACCTGTTCCAAAGCAGTTCTTGGATTTTCTTTTATGATTCAGGATATCATAGAGTTATTGTAGCTCTGAAAATCTAAATTGACCATCAATAATGTATAGTTTTCTCTCAGCTTAAGTCAGTAAATATCAAAAGACATCCGTCGAAATATCGTATAAGTCAAAATTATGAAGAGGAAATAAGGTTATAATTCGGTACAAAGCCTAGACCTACATTATCATCAATAAGCACTTGCCATCGTAAGTGTAATTAAGATGATTCATCATCTACAATTCGGCTGAACTTTTACTTTTTACTGTGAATTGAGCAAATTCCTTGACCATAAGACACCAAGTACAAAATACCAATCTGCACTTACAAAAGAATATTCTACAAGATATTATGATATTTACAGTTATTCCTTGAACAGCCTGTTAAACCTAAAAAATATTAATACCAGCTTACATAGATAGCGTAACCGTTAGCAACGACAACGTCGAGGTACGACTCGTATGTATGTCGAGTAATGTTGGTATTTTGTAACAGACCTTGATCCATTGAAATGTTACATTTTTTAGCCCTAACCTTGCATTTTTTAGAGGACGCAATTTTGTTTTTTTGATGTGTAGGGGGGGTCAGTGTGAAGCTAAAACCAAGTTTGTGGGGTCGCCACCCTTGTCCCACGGCCGCCATCTTGAAAATAGCGGTTGAAATGGTTTTTACGATATATCTCTTAAACTATTTATTTGATAAAAAAAATTTGTTTACATTATTTGTTGCAAATTAAATTCTCTACAACTTTGGTGTAGTAACTTTTAGTCGTAGAACTATAAATAAAAAAGTTATAAGCGAAAATGTTCAGAAATTAGAGCCATTTATATTTTTCAATAAAACTTTTTTTTATCATTTTACGAAGAAATGATATCAGACCATTTTTGTAGATTGTTTTTCGAGGAACAACTTTTATGTACAACATTTTTTCATAACGTCAATAACTAAGGTTTTACAGCGCTCTGAAGTGTGTACTATTTTTCAGTACTCTTAACTATACATATATTGGCTATTGGCTCTTTTCTCATACTCCAGAACAATAGAAGCACACTGCAGAACATTTCAGACCTGCTTTTCGACGTAAAAAAAAGTCGCGCTTCCAGACTCTACCTCCTGGGTGGTGGGGAAAAGATTCAATAATTAATTATTAGTGATATTGCAAAATTAATTATTAAAAATATTATAATAACAAAAAAAACCATTACTGATGACAAATTATTATTAGTACACACATAATATAAGTATACTGTATAGTTCAGAGTACTGAAAATTAGTACTCACTTCGGAGCGCTGTAAAACCTTAGCTATTTAATTAATGAAAAAATGTTGTATATAAAAGTTGTTCCTCGAAAAACAATCTACAAAAATGGTCAAATATCATTTCTACGTAAAATTATAAAAAAAAGTTTTATTGAGAAATATAAATATCTCTAATTTCTGAACATTTTCGCTTATAACTTTTTTATTTATAGTTCTACGACAAAAAGTTGCAGGATCAAAGTTGTAGAGTATTTAATTTGCAACAAATAATGTAAACAAATTTTTTTTATCAAATAAATAGTTTAAGAGATATATCGTAAAAACCATATCAACCGCTATTTTCAAGATGGCGGCCGTGGGACAAGGGTGGCGACCCCACAAACTTGGTGATAGCTTCACACTGACCACCCCTACACATCAAAAAAATAAAATTGCGTCCTCTAAAAAATGCAACCCCAAATGTAACTTTTCAATGGACCACCTGTGTTATCAAATCTTGGTCTTTTTAATGGTTTGTTTGTCTTTGATAGCCTGTTTAGGTTATCCTTCCAATTATAACCTGTTACCGTGTTTTTTGTTATTGTGAAACCAAGACAAATACTTTGATAATACTATTGTCTTCAGTGTGATCCGATTAATATTATACAATTCTGTTTACTTTTGTGTAATAATTAATAGTTATGTTTGAATAACATTGCATAGTTGCTTAGTTCCTTATTTTTGCTTCGTACAGCATATATTGATGTAGATAGTAATAATAACGCAGTGCAAATACATATTAATGTTTTTTTTTTCATTATGTAAATAAAACAAGAAATAATTACTACAACATTGAATATGTTCATAATGACGTAATGATAGTTTTAACCAAGGTTTTAACAAAATAACACAGATAAATCCATACATACACACACACAAACATACACACAAAACACATCCATTAACCCCGTTAGTGTCGTTCTTGACACAATATGATTTATATTTCACGCCACATTACCATGTGCGTTACTAATTATCGCTTGCTGCTATCTGTAATCATTTATTTTCCTTCTGTTACACAGATTATGTAGATATTATGTATCTGTGACAAATTTAAGTATTCCCGCCAAAATTTATAACCTTTAAAATAGAAAATTGTAAGAGTTCATTAAACTTCGAAGTCAATAACATTTTAGTTTGTACAAATAGATAATTATATCTGAACGATGTATAAATTCAAAGACCTTATCATTTGTCTCATTTTATGTTAGCAGGGTTAGCGTAACAGCTAATTTATTTGTAAGTATGTTTCATTCAAAGCAAAAATCAAATTTATCTGTTGATTCAAAGTTATATCTGAAGAAAAAAAAACAACGCACAACTACCATAGAATAAATAGACGTACAGTTACTAAACTTACTACAATCCCTAATTTACACTACATTTTTCTCGATTTTTCCAGCATTACGAAGTCGCTCCTTTCTTTAGAACACTTGTTAACACGTTCACTGCGGCACCTAAAATGCCAAACTTACCGTTGTTGCGGCATGTCTTCCATACTTCACATCGGCAAGTTCACCACTGTGCGTCATGAGCCATTTTTATCACATCGCACCTTCTGACTTTGAAGGTTAATAATTTCATGAAATTTCAAGATATTTCAAAAATTTTTTTTTCAGATAATAGTATATATAGTCTAGTATATACCGCATAAATAGCTTTTAGTTTGACCCAATAGTTTAAAAGATATGAGGGAAAATGTAAACCCCTGATTTTGTGAAAAATTATTTGCCATCCCGCACTGCGTTGATACGGCATGTTTACAGTAATAGCGATGGGAAACACTGTAAAATAAAACATCGATATCGATATAAATCAATTTTGTATATTTCAGTCTGTTTGTTAACAGATAACGAGATCGTCGATACAAAAAAAAACACATATAAAACAAGGTACTTAATAGAGTACTATCAGGAAATTGTTCAGTAACTTTTGTTTTAATTTGTTCAGTAACTTCTGTTTTAATGTTTTATATTATTTTCACAACTGTCATCACATTTTTGCATTTATGCTACGAAATAAAAGAAAGTAAAAAAACTAAAGCCTCTAAAGTATCATTGTCATTTAAAAAAACTCAAAAGAAAAGTGCTTCGGTCCTGGTGCATCACTATGCGAGACTGACACGCGGCGCGCTCGCAGTACAGTGCGGCATGAGGTGCTTGTCCATGGCAAAATATTTGACATGCCGCACACAAAAGAAACGGTTTCTTTTCTATGCGTTGTGTCCAATATTTTGCCATACGATTTTTAAACGAAATTAAGTCCTACTTCAAACTGTGATCACAAAAATATATTTGTCTCTTTTCTAGTCATTGATTAACATATAAAAAACCTCGCCGCACCACGGTGAAAACTGCGATTTTGGGCGCCGCACTGTGGTGTAGTCGCTGATGGCCCGATACTGGACATGCCGCAGTGAACGTGTTAATAGTTCTTTTCACGTAGTTACGATGCAAATCGCACGTGTTAGTCTTGGGAAACTATAATGACGGCTTTCCAAGTACATACTATCAGCGTTTATCTTAATCCGTGGTAATAAGTGTGAGATAATTCCTATGTGCTTGGTGTAGTTTCTTCATTGTGAGATTATAGAGATTATATAGTTTTGAAATAAATAGGTCATGAAAAAACTGAACAAGAAATTTAGGCGTTTGACGATGAAGACACACGTAAGAAGTGAAACTTATTTATGACATTATTTTTCAAAAAATAATTTACTATAATATGCAACTTTACAGAAATACGTCGAATCACGCGTGGTAGGGATAAGAAAAAGATGGCGCGTAACGTAAAAATGTCACGCGTAACGAAAAAATGTTACACTAAATCTTTTTCCCACCCCGTTATGAAGTTTCACTTCAAAATTTTTTCAACGTTAATTATCATTATAGCTTCACTTTTTAAAATAATGACTTCGCTATTCCAGGTGTCACGATAATTATTTAAAAAAATAAACGATCTTCTGAAATTTCACTTTTTTCACTAGGTCACAGATTATCAAAATTAAAAAAAAACTCTCCAATTTATGTAAGAAAACAGTGGCTATCGGATCAATATTGACACTTTCTGTTCATTAGAGACTCCCACGGTATTAAGTCACATGTAAGTGAGGAATTTTGTGTGTTTAGTCGGTAATGTAATGGTACTCATAATAAAGGAAAATTAAAATAAATACGCTACGAATTGAGAAGCATTTGATGTTTGTAACGTTAAAAAAAGGAAAGCAAATGCGATTGATATTGTATTACATACATAACTTGTTTATAAACAAGAGTATTATGTAGTTATAGTAATAATTTCTTGTTATGGCAATCAAAATGTATTAATAATTATTTTAATAGCCAGCCAGACGACTGCACTTGTTGCACTGCACTTTTCTCAATGTAGGTAGATAATTACAAAACGCTTCAACTATCTTAATTAAAAGTTACATCCTATTTCCTGTACTTATATCAAACACTAATATATACGGAAAATCTAAGTTCAAATTGACGAAATCCTGGGATTTTCGTCTTTATTTGTCAACCGAAATGAATCCTGTAATATCTAGAATCTTAGATTAGACAAGAATTCATCCCTTTCAAAGTTCTGTTGGGATTACCCATTTACCTGAGATAAACATAAATCGAGGTACCTACGTCATTTAGTACTTAATGGAAAAACAAATACTATAGTCTCTAGCTGCGACTTCGTCTGGATTTATACGAAGAAATATAAACCCTGTTGCTCAGGAATTAAATAGCTTATTGGTGAAAGAATTTTCAAATATATATAATATTTTAAGCAGTTTTTGTGAAGTACCTACAAATATAAGTTCTCTTGATGTACCTACCTATTACTATTAGCATACTATTAGTGTAGTTCAAATACATAAATACATGCATTATGAATAATGATTTTTTAATGCGATACAGTAGATATATTCAATATTATGTCTAGGAATATAAATAACATTGACTTAATACGCGAATAACAATACATTATAAAATCCACCGAACCGAATAAAACTTGTTCTGTAAGTGATTATTTCAAGTACATTACATTATGGATCAACATAACAAAGTGAATGGATTGAAAGATATCTTATATTTATTTATTAATTTATATCATATATCATAAAAATCATAACTTTGATTTTTCGTATATTTTTATTCTCATAATATTTTCTTTAACATGTCATACTTGCAATTTCTAATATTAGATATGAGTAGCAAATGCACAAAATAAAAATTAAAACTCTTTCTAATTGAATAAATAAAATCAAAATTAATAATAGTAATCACGTTCATAACTTCATTTAAAAACCTTTTAAATTGATACGAACTTACATTTGCCATAAAAATAAAATAAAATAATTTATCTCAAACAAACATTTATTATCTGTGATACGTCTGTAAAGAACAAAGAGTTGTGAGGTTAGGTTAGGTCATGGATTCAAATATGGCAATACAGTTTATAAGCAGGCTTTAGATGGAAGATAAATATCGCAATTATTTTATAAGGAAAATATTTATTAATATACGTATTTAGTTTAATAAAAACAAAGAATAGAAAATGAATGCAAACAATTTTATAGTTCTTTATAGGTAATTCTACAAGCTTTTCTATAGCTTTGAATAAATGAACCGGTATTTAATTAAAGCATAGACAATACAGGTACTTACTATTTTAAAATGCTGTTTTTGTTTATAATAAAACATAAAATGAAACCTACATTGCCTACAAGGATTCGTATATTACATAGATATTTCAAATGTGACCAAAGATTATGTTTATAAATAGATATTCCATGGGTAAATACGTAAGATTCTTTTTTATTTCGCCCGACCTCTGAACGTAAGTTCTTCGCAGAATAGTCTTAAATCTCAAATCCCTTACTTTAATTATGAATATTTTATTCTCCATGCCACAAATATTAAACCGTTAAAATATAAAATAGAGCAATTTATATAAAGCGGCACTTGATATAACTGCAATGCCTCTGCATTTGACTCTTAATTTTAACCTAAAAATTATTTTTAATTCCAACTCCAAGTACAGCCGTTTTAATTCGCAATAGTTTCATTTCTTTTGGTAACTATGATTGCGTCGACGTTTTAAGAGAAGTTTTATTAAAACTCGCATTTTGTATTTCGTGAAATTATAGTTAAATTTTAATTTTTATTACAATTTTTTGTCTGTAAAAGTTATGACGTAAAATATGGAATGAGCTTTATACACCAGGGCCAATCCCTTCCAAAATGATAAAAACCTAAAAAAAA
>CAJQZM010039884.1:24104-47370 GCA_907164665.1 Colias nastes | reverse complement strand
GGTGGTGAAACTATTTACAAGGGATTAAGTTGTCGTCCGTAACAATAATAGTTCCGTTGTGACGTGAAAGAAGGACAAACAAAAAAACACACGTCCGCATTTATAATATTCTAGCGTTTACAAGAATCGTTCAGTAATCAGCTAATAGATTTCCATTGAAATTGGTTTAATTTTGATCATGGCAAGTGTAGTGGATAAAAACTTGAGCGTACATAACATTTTGTCCAGTAAATAAAAATGGGTAAATAAGTACACTAAATATTACTTAGTAATTTAATTTTAATAGTAATATAGAAAATCACATGAGAGCATCCAACAAGTCTTTGGCGATTATACAAGCTGATTATAATATTAAACTTAATTCATAAAATGGCAATACAAGATTAAATTATAGTTTACACAATCATCATACTAAAAATCAATCACAGAGTTGTGCCTTTAAATACTCATTCAGGCTAGGAACAATTCAAATGCTATGTCTACAAATTATAATAAATTAATTGAAATCAATATATAAATAGAACAGCTATGCTTTTCAAGCTCACAAGGTTGTTATAATACGTACCATCTTCTCATAAGAAGAGTAAATTAATTACATTTATTAAAATAAAAACCAAAACATATTACATGTTTAAAAATAATAATAAATACGTTTGAGTTTTATATACGACACAGTTGTAATAAACATTGTTTAAAAAATATAAAATTTTGCTTATTCGCAATTTGTTTGTTATTGGAAATAATTTTTTGGCTTTGCCTAATAAATTTTGCTAAGATTTATATTAAGTGACCACAAAACAGGTGATAATTTTTAGAGAAAATTTCCGACTTGATATCGGAACTGTGTAATAAAAAAAAAGCTCAAAGCGCTTTTAGGGCTTTTACCTCATTTTTTATTACATTGGTTTAAGTATATTATTTTAGGCAAATATATGACGAACATGTTCTTTTTTTTTCTAAGATAATTAATAATTACAAAATTGATTTAAACATACTTTTATTAATCTTAATTTTCTAAAAGTTTGAAAAATTACCACCCATATTGTTGATACATTTGATGATGAAAAATTGACTTGTTACAAAAATTCTAAGCTATAACCACATGCTATACACCAAATTATAGACATTTTATAATAATTACATGATTTTATTACATTAATTCAATATTAAGCTTTACTCCACTAAACATACGATTCAATTTCCCTAAACACCTCATACAATTACTTTTCACAACGTCATTTACAACTATAACAGTCCGCTTTGAGCTGCATACAACTAGTTACAATTATTATTATACTGAAACGGCACTAGCATTGTGTAATCTAAATTAATACTTAGATAATGTTAACACGTAATGGCCGCTAATTGCAGAATAAATTTTCAAAGGGCCTAGTAAAAGTATATGTAAGAAGATATCTGTTTTTGTACTTTCGTTTTAAATGCATTCAATAAAATAAAATTAATCGATCTCAAAACATCTGCCTTATTTAAAAAAAAAGTAAAAGTGTCACTTTGTTATAAGTTGGATATTATAAGGTGTTTAATAATTTGTTTATGGGAATATAATCGTATTACCACAGATAACCAAAAATTTACTACGTAATGATAATACGTAGGATTCAATGCAGATTTGTAGAGATTTGTGGACAAATGGACAAATAGTCTAGTAAATGTAATTGGCAATAATTATACTTTCAAAACAATCCTTTAAATCTTACTTAAAGGGGCTTATTATCTAAGGAATACTGGTAATATGCTTAAAACATATTTTGGGGAACTTTAATAATATCACATAATATCATACCTACCTATTTAAATGCTTTTTAATAAATTTAATATAATGGCAGCTTTCCGAACTTAAAATACAAACTTTATTCCTTGTAATGAAATATTAATCAAACCAATATGGTGATAAAAATCTTATGTTAAAAGCATCTTGTATTGTACATTTGTTTGTGAAGTGAACAATCTCAAGTTATAGTCTAGGCGTATGATGCAAATTGAGTATGGATTATTAAAAAAATATCACTATTAAAAAATAAAATAGCAATACACAAAACAGTGGAGGTTTGGACTAATATAATATATTATGTGCATGCATATCAATAAGTATGGTGTGAAATATTATAGAATTCGAATCATATAATGGTATAATTCATAAATATACATGCAAATATATTATTAACCTAACTAAAACATTCGTAATGCTTTAGATTTCATTCAAAAAACATTTTCCCATTCTGAAATACAATAAAAATTTGGCGCAGTTTATTAGCTACAATATAAATGTATTAATATTCAATTCAATGAGATGAGATTCTAGCAAAAAAATTAAAAAGACGCCGTGTTTTGACGCCTCATATCACCTTGCGCTGTTATGCTCTCTTAAGGTGTTCCTTCACCAGCATATAGGAGATTTTAGAGAATTTCTCCTATATGCTGGCATATAGGAGAAATGAAAACCACAGTTTATCAATTTCAAAGAATACTGAACAATAACAATTATTCATACGATTACAGTCTAGTCCCGTTTCCTTAACCTTCAGTGAGTGGGTAGTGTGAACTTGTCGAGGTGTGAGCTGGAGGGTCGCAGCCTTGCGGCGAGTTTCATGCGCAGTAAGGCCAGGAGGGTAGCAACCCCGTGCGCGAATATCATGACTACGGCACATAGCGCTACGAAACCGAACGCTGAACCTGCGAACAAATATAAAATAAAATAAAAATCGCTTATTATTATAGCTTCAATAACAGAGTAGGTACTACAATAAAATTTGAATACTATAATTATATTACATAATATTTTCATGATGGGCACTTTATCTACACACGTGGGAAACTAGTATCTTCCTTAGATATACGTTTTTGGTACCTGAGAGAGAAATAGATTTGTTTTCATCGATTTTTCAAATATGCAATGGTAAGAAATTTAAATGAGACCAAACTTAAAGGATGGATAATGAAAAAGGAAAGAAACCCAATTTTTTGTATAAAGACACGCATAATATCCTTTTTAAATGCGGCTGGAAAATATATGTAGAAATGAAAAAAACTCACAAAAAATAATGCTAGAATTTCATTAAAATATTACTTTGGGAACTAAAATCATTGATTTCTTTTATTGGTAGTTATTACTTATCTACTAGGTAATATAAAAATGCATTCTCATTTTTGTAACATTACAAATGCAGATTAATTTATTAGTAGGTAGGTTATTAAAAATATACAAAGCTGTTTTTGAATCGTCTATCTTTGATTGGCAAATCATTGTGCAAGGATGCAATAAAGCATAATAAAAGTACGAAACAAAAAGTACAGCTAGGTTGCAAATTCGATACGTTGTTATTTTATACCGTGCTACGTCGATCAATATCAAATTTTGTTTGCTTTTATGAAGGTGTCTATTTCTTTATAAATCACAGGATACCAACGGAGCATCGTATTAAATTATTGTTTTGCGGTTTTTTTAATTCTTAGAATTGTTCGAATTTTTTTTTTAATTTGTTGTTTATGGAAGAAGGTAAGGTAGGGAATTATGTTGATTAATCACCTAATCAATTGCTTAAAATCAATTTTCGATCTTGAAAATATTATTACTACACAATATACAGAATGTACTTTAATGTAAATGTGTGTAAATTATTCTTCGTAAAGTATCAGTGATTAGACTTTTATCAGCTTTTTTGCTACAGCTACGATAAAGTGCGTTTTTATGTGCATGCAAAAATGCTCAAATGTTTTGTCTATACAAACCTCTATACCAACTCGCTTTTTTATGGCTCATTTCAATCCAACGCTTGATAGATAGTCGGAAATACAATCCTATCAGTGCCGCCCAGCACCCAGTACAGCGTGCTAAATATTCCATACATGAGTACCGCGCCCGGCCCCCACAAAACCACGCACTAAATATCCCATATTGAATACAAATGCCTTTCTTACCTTTTAAGCTATTGCATAGCTTCTATCGCGGGCCTTGAGCGCGGGGACCGAATCGAGAAATTCCGTAACGAAAAAACCTCACGCTCCCCACTCCGACGGGCTCGGAGGTGTGGCTTGAAGGCATGCTATGCAATAGCTTTACCGCGGCAGTCCCCGAGTGCCACACGTCTTTTTTTTTAACGTTCGGAAATGTCTTTACGCATCCCCCTCGGCAGTTTTACTGTCCAAGGGGGTATGTGGGACTCGCACGAAACCTTTCTTACCTGGCTTATTCCAATCCAACGCTGGATAGATAGCCGGCAAGCCAATCCTATCCGTGCCTCCTAACGCCCAGTACAGAGCACTAAATATCCCATAAGTCAGTCCCGCGCCCGCACCAAACAGTGCGTGCGCGCCGCGGACCGGGTGCGCGGTGACCAGCAACTCCACGATCATAACGAGCGAGTTGCAGCCGTGCACTAGGATGTTTAGTGCGTTGATTTCGTGGATTTCTGGAAAGTTAGATATGGTCGAACCATGTTTAATATTATTCATAAAATAGATGTTGGTCGTATTGTCTCTATTGTCATATCTGTTTTACGTTTTTTCCTCTACGGCAAAGAAAAACTTTGTAAGAAAACGGGCAAGTCGAAAAAAAAAATAGTTCGACGTCATCGTAGTACTACGAAATCAGTCAGCGCTCTTCTCCTTCACCCCAATAGGCCATCCATAGAATTATATTATAGTGTAGCGTGTAGCTGTGCTTGAATGTTAAATGGTGTGGTACAATGAATAGTTAAGTAAATATGTAAATAAATAAATAAATAGGCCTGTGTCTTGCAGGGCGTATTTGAATTATTAATTGTAGTAATATTTAAGTCTTCCACGGCAAAAAATTGCCTAGCTTTGTAAAAAAACGTTCAAAATATTTATTTATTTAAATACTACTTACTGGGGTCATGAACTAGGGTCCAATACACGAGAGTGATCACAAAGGCCAGGTCGGTAGCAATATTGTGAGCTAGCCAATAGACGCGGCAAATTAGAGGCGTCTTCTGGCGTCGTGGTAGAGGTATCTCTTCATCATCGCAAGCTGGAAAGTAGAAATGTTAAAGCACTTAAAGATATATTTTTGTTAATTTGCTAGATCGATCTATGTTTTCTTTTTATTAAAGTTCGATGTTTCTTTGGTATCTACGATTTTTCTTCTTTCTAATTCTGATGTTTGAGTGTGATGGAAAAGATTTAATAAATAGTTAAAATTAATAGATAAATAATAAAAATTAATTTTATTTCAATAAAGATTTAATTAATCATCTCTTCTCTTCATAATTTACTCTGAATTGCAATTGACGTCACTTTTCGTCAGTAAAATAAGTCGAAAACAAAATATACAAGCACAACAAGCCCACATAGCTCCAATTGTTATTTGTTAGCGATATTGGCTCGCACGTCAATAGGAATGAGGAACCAATAAGGATAATTGTGGCTAACGTCCTACTCGGCTAGTTTAATTGACGCGAAATGGTTTCAATCAAATGCGTCACGAGT
This sequence comes from Colias nastes, assembly GCA_907164665.1. Classification (NCBI taxonomy): domain Eukaryota; kingdom Metazoa; phylum Arthropoda; class Insecta; order Lepidoptera; family Pieridae; genus Colias; species Colias nastes. The sequence goes on along the minus strand of CAJQZM010039884.1, from coordinate 41,901 downwards.
CGAGTCTCTCCCCTGTCAGCACGCTTCATGGGGAACTGAGCTCTTCCCTGTCCCATGCGTATTGAAATGGGCATTATTGTATGAATTATTCGACCGGAAAACATTGATTTATTAGTGCGGTAGTAAAGTAGCAGTAGGAAAGGCGCTTGAAGCTAGTCGTCTAATTGACAATATGAGTACGACGCGACGCACACATCGTTGACCCACAGGTTAAATACGCGCGGTCGAATTAAAAGTAAAAGCTTTATCTATCACGTTAGGCGTAATGATTGAGTTTTGCTAATGAGTAGAAAAGTAGAGCAAATCAATGTCCAAAGCTCCGTTACTTCGGTTCGATCAGAAGTAATAAAGGTAAGTATTAGATATTCTCTTCCCTCATTCACAAAGATTTTTAATAATGTATTGTATACTATAGTCCTTTCCACCTAAGATGATTTCTGTGACACATCGATTTTTGACACGTGTAGAGATGTCTTTACTGAAATCATATCAATTGTTTCCGATAATCGATAATATTTTATATGGAAATGAAATCGATTTGAATAAAGTACCAAAATTAGTTTTTTCGGCATTTCGCCAACAATTAACTAAGGAAACTTAGCAAACAACAGCAACAAAATGTCAACAATAACAATTCGTAACAATAACAGAATACCACGTAAAGTATCAATATAAAAATGCAACTTGTATACAAGGCTGACGCACTCGTACAGACGATTGACTCGATTGACAAACGATCACAAGATGGGCGCCGATTATATGATTTTCCAACTCTATGATTTTTCAACGATCCATTTCATGTACACGAATTGCGTAGGTATTATATTTTCGTGTTATTTTATTTTATTTTTCATTATATTAAACTAAACAATACTGTTGTTGATTTATAACCTTAAGATGTTTCATTTTTATATTTTTGATAATAATGCCGCCATAAAATAAAAATATTATACACTAAAATTATTTTGGCGTTTCAAACATAAAATACGTAATTTGGAACACGATGAAGTGTCACAGGAATCATCATAGGTGAAAAGGACTATAGTTGGTTGAAGCCAACGGTTGAAGTATTCGATCATCATAAAGAAGCAAGTGACATTAAAATGAACATAGAGCATGCTATGACAAAAGGACAAAAGTCTGGGCTTATTAATATTTTATTGTATACATATTTTATTTTCGTCGATTGTTTATATTATGTCAAGTAACTTGACAGTCCGCGAAAAAAAAGGATATCGACCTGATTCGGTTCATATCTTGTATATTGGTCGAAGAACTTTCTGTACCTAATTATATCGTTCTAAAGACTTCAAATACGAATAAGGAATGGACGGAAAAAAAAATCACATAAAACAACAACAGGAGCCAATCAAACAAAGGTGGATTCGCGAGACAAAGTGGGCGATTAGACAATCTCTTAATGCTCATCACACCACAACAACATGCCACACTCTTGGGGATTTTGATGAATGAAGCACGTGTTTAGGCATGCGAGATCACATTATTTCAATGGCAATAGACACACGCGACGTGCAATGAATTAATTGTCTGTGGGCTTCGCGCAATTCTATGAAATGTTCAGACGAAATCACGCGAGGCGCTTGACATTGTATAACAATTAAACTATCTCATTGTTGCTTTAATTGTTATCAATGATTGCGTGCTTTTGGCTATTGATTGATGGGTGCGGTTTGTTTCGTTTAAGTTTTGTATTTGAGAGTAGTCCCAATGGTTTAAATATGTTCAAAAAAATACAAATTCAAAATTATTTATTTCTCGTACCAACGTAATCAATCTTTTTTATATAAGTACAAAATACAAATACGTGGTTATGTACCTATTCCAGGCACTATTCATTGAATTGTAGAAGGTATAGGTAACAATACTTACGTATACAGTATGTCTTTTGATTCTTGTACATATGTACAACAGCCAGCGCCAGGCCTGCTTGTATGACTATCAGCATGTATCCCCAGTTAGTGAAATATATGAACCATTTGAAGTAATTCAGTTCTACTTTGGGCCCATCGTAGAGCCGCGGCAGCCGCTGGCAAACGAAACTTGATATGCCAATCGAGATTACTGTTAAGAATAATATCCACCTGAAATCGAAAGGATAATGTCATTGGAATCGTAAAAAAGTAGGTATACTAAAAGCTAGTTTAATCATAGGTGACTGAACTCAATAGTCCCTATTACACCTTGTAGCAAATACCCACTCTGTCTGGGTTTTGTAAAATATAGATATTATGATTGAATTATTTAAAACAAACTTTTTTTCTGAAATTACAGGTTATGTAAATGATTTATAAGGCTCAACTAAAATAAAGTGTGTATTATTATATACTTAATAAAAATACCACAAATTATACACAACAGGAATCAATAGCATCCTTGTGTAACAAAATTTTTATTATAGTCAAGTTAACATGTAAAAAATGTACTGGAAATTTTAGAGCATTGCCACAGATAATGTAAATCTATGTACCTATAAACTAAATACAAAGTGGCCGGTCGGTGCCCCGTCTGCCACTGGCTACAAGCGAAGTGGTAGGGCGGCGAGTGCTCCAGGTTCAGGCCTCGTCTGCTGGCCTGCCACATGCGTCCCAGCATAGCTGGCTTACAGATTTTTTTCATCGCTGAAAAGGGACAAACGAAGTTTTAGTAATCCATTAATTGTTAAACCGCATTATTTGAAAAAAGAGTGTATTTTTCAATTTCATTATATATATTTTTCGCGACAAATAGGTATCTATTAGTTAATTAAGTAATCACCAAATAATAATTTGAAAGTTGTTTTAAATAAAATAAATTTCACTTTTATACAGGTAGTTGAAATGTATTATGGAGAAGCTTAAACATTATAATTATTTTTTAATAGAACACTAAACAGCCTTCATATTTTCAGAATTAGGAAAATTTTAAATGGGAACACACGTTGCACGGACAGATCAGGCTTTCAAATAAAAACGAATCATGAATTCTAATGGTTCACCCAGTCGAAAGTTCCGAGTTAACAAACACAAAAAAATAAGTAAGTAGTCTGATTGAGAAGCTCCTCGTTTTTTGAAGTCGGTTGAAAAGGAAATCATTAATTGTCTCAACATGCAATACCATACTCCAATATAATATACTTCTTCCCACAGTTTCTATTTATGTCGTACTTTATATAAATTGCAATGGAGCCGTTACATTGACCATAACTATTATTTATCCGACACAATATAAGGTAATAATATTTGAAAAAAAAAATGATTTCCAAGGTGCCGTGCTTTGGTCGTCAAAATATGTATATCAATGATAGGTTAGGAAATATACTTTGTAAATTAAATTTAAATTAAAATTTACTCTTATAATAATTAATTAAGTATTGAAACGTCGCTAATAAGGTATTATACATTTAAAAAAGGGGATACAGAATATACATAAATGCATTTAAATAAGCTATGAAATCTATTTAAGGATTAAAGTCAGACTATAAATATATTTTATTCATCTTCCTTCCGATGAAATGTGATCAACTTTTTCTACATCAAAGATTAAATCACGGATTGTAAACAAAACAACAAGGAGGTGATTAGTCAATATCAAAATCTTCATTGTAATCAAAGTATCTCATTTATTTGCCGTTATTTTATATTCTCAAGATAAAATCTTTGTAGGCGACAAGACTCCTCACCACTTCAAACTCCGAACATCGTTATCTCAAAAGCAATTTAAAACAGTTTTGATATTTATTAACAATCGTTTTTATATGTATAAGTATTTATAATTTATTTTAATTCCAAAAAGCCTTTTTTATTTCGTTTTTAAGTGTATGTACTATCACAGTATGGATTTTGCGAATGAAGAAGGATGAATCAATAAAATCATTCAGCTAATCAAAGCTACTATGCGGCGAGATAACGGCATAGTTACAATGTCCTCCTTCATTAAATACGAGCCAATTAAATCAGATTACTTTTCTCATGAGTACGAGATTGTCAAGGCTCGGGGTTAACTTGAAAGTGACCTTTGAATCATTCTATCTTTGAGCACATGCCAGACGAATTGCTCATTTCATTGTACCTTTAGTGGTCTCGCTTTTAAGTCTAGTGATACCTATTCTTGTCCAATTCGATGTCACAGAATTATGTAGCTTCGCATTACATAGGATAGGTACATATTATTTGATAGCCAAGATTAAAAGTGAAAAATTACATAACATTTATACAATATTTTATAATAAGGAAAAATATCAATAACCAGTGTAAACTTTATGTTTACATTATACACACATTACATTAACATCATACAATAAAATGCATATCGCGCACGCTTAATTAAAATATATGTGGTGAATGATCAAAATAATTATTAATATTTATGTCGCACTATTACGAGTTTAAAGGAAGATTATTTTAGAGGAAATACTGTTGTTTCCTCCCTTTCCTTAGCATATTAATTTATTTCTAAAAATATAATGTAATAAATAATAATAATCTTTTTATATTGCTCGCGTGCAACTGCCGTGTAAATTGCAGTCAATGGCACGTATTAGATTTATAGTTTACAATTTTTTAATAACCCACAAACGATTTACAATGTCACGTGGAAGCGAGTTCAATAGATATAGCATTGGCGAGCGGATGCTGCGCGGTTATTCATTGCGATGATAGTTATTGTACATTCGCTATAAAAGAAACACAATAGTCACTTGTTGGGAGACGAGTAAATCATAAAACTGACAGCTCCCCTGTTTGCTGCTTTCCTGGTCTCTGAGCTAAGAATGGACTGACTAGAGATATCAATTTATTTTCAAAAAATAGCTCCATATTAATGGTATGAAAGAATGTACTCCGCCAAAAGTCTCCGCAAGAAATTTTAGAATAATATTCTAGGCACCTTTCTCTCATCAGTGCATTAAAGATGCATCTCATTGATTCTAATTTTAATGGATCCATTTTAAAATACGCATGTCTATTGTCCATGGCATAAACATGTTGGTTATTGTATCTTTCGCTACGACACTTAAATCATTGACGTAACCAGAAAATATTTAAGCATGGATTGTTACCAAAACAAATGTATAGAGTTTAATTGTATCATAAAAGTTGATTGATGGTCGAGACAGTTCAAGTGGTCGCCAATGTTTGATCAGCTACTAATTGAAAACTGTTGTCAAGCGGAGATATCAAAGGCCACCTGCATACCCAGCTGGTATCAGATGTAATGAAGATGCAATTAGTATGCAAACAACCTTATTAATCCATGCGAAACAATCGTAATCGTTAATCAACTAATTTAAAGATCGAGGATCGGAGCTGATTCATTATTGATTTGCGGTGATAATGCCGCGGAAGGTTAGTAGGTAATAGAAAATTTTAATTGAAAACATGATTCCCTGTATATGAAATATATGAACATAGCAATATGTTATGTTTGTATAATTTAAAGCGCAAATGTAAAGTGAGTGTTTAAAATGTGATCAAGTTACAAGAATTTTCTTACATGTAAAAATTTTCAGTACCTAATGAGGACATTGTTTTAATGAAGTTTGTAATAATTTTGACAATCATTAGAACAATAGAATATATTTTAATTAATCATTATGGTTCATTCTTATTAATTTAAACGATTAAGAAATAGATAATTTGTAGAATTTTTTCTTAAAAACAAACAATCGTGAAAACACGTTTCCTTTTTGATTAGGCAAGATTTCGAAAGACTCTGAAATTCGTATTACGAAACCTAAGGACTTGAATCATAAGCGTATTCATTATGAAGTCAAGTACATGAAAATTCAGAGATTTTCAGTCATAAAAACAACTAACACCGTTGTAATGAGCACGCCGACTCTGTTTACAAATAAAACGCTGTGCACACCTCCATTGCAATGTTACAGGGTGATAATCAATAACAGCTCTGAATTTTGATGCGCTAAATGTGATGGCCCCATGTGCAAATGCTCATTTAGAGGACCGTATGATAATGCTAATGCTAATTTTATATTCATATCAAATTAATTGAAAAAATATTTTCATACATATTTAACATTGAAGAGAGATTGTGTGACACAGGCACCTACTCAAAGGGTGATGTTATTTTTTATAATTTATTGAATCTAAGTACTAACAGTACGTATGTAGTCGTAATTTTAAATGCGTCAATTCATTATTAAATGACGTGTTTGACTAAGGTAAAGAGGACATTTTATAGGAAAAGTAAAGGAAGGATAACGATTAGATAATGCTTTGCTGCTAGGAAAATTAAGTTTTCCTGTATTGTTATAACGTACACGATAGGTACTTTATTAATGAATTTATTTCTATGACCGCTTAGCATACAGATCGTGTTTTGTTTTAAAAATAAGAGATTATATTGTGCAAAGTAAGCGGTCAGCAAGTCCAAGTGTAACTTACATAGATCCAATTTCGGGAGCCTCATCTTTCTCGCGAAGCGTCGGACACGTGTACATTTAAACGACGCGACGTTGTGATGAAGTAGCACTTTATTTTAGCGTAATCGAAAACGAAACCTCAGATTTCCGAGTTGTTTTTAAAATGAAATGATACATTAATGGTTGGTACGCATGCGCGCGCTGGCGGCACACTGCGGCGCCTCGCTCCCCGCTAATGTCAATATCCCGCTTCGTTTGTCGACAATTATTATGCTGTACATCGCCAGTTTTGTATCGTAAATAAAACAATTGGATTTTTAACGGTCTATAATGTCAATGTGTCTCAATAATATGGACAAATGCGTTTCTAATTTGGAACAATTGACGCGACCGCAAATCTGGACCCACGGCCACGAGCCACTTAGTAGTTAGTAGATACATTTTTTAAATATAAAATATCGATCCTATTTACGAACGTCTAACGAAACGTAGACTATTAATTTGTTTAGATTGAATTTATTGAAAGTATTGTACCTACCTATTGCAAATTAGCGAAATATGTAGGTATTTTCATACTTCATATTACGTTAACGTTATTTTACTTTGGACGATTTGGACTTATTATTTTTGTACCTACCGAATCTTTGTCGACAATGTTATGTAATAAAATTTAATTTAATAAAGGCAAATTTATTTATTTACCTATTTCATGAGTTACCTTCTGTAATCTATACTAATATTATAAAGCTGAAGAGTTTGTTTGTTTGTTTGTTTGTTTGTTTGTTTGAACGCACTAATCTCGGGAACTACTGGTCCGATTTGAAAAATTCTTTCGGTGTTAGATAGCCCATTTATCGAGGAAGGTTATAGGCTATATTTCATCACGCTACGGGCAACAGGAGTGGAGCCACGGGGGTGAAACCGCGCGGAGCAGCTAGTGTTGTATATAAACGTATGGATTGTACTATTTTATGCTTCAATTTAATAATACGTATTTCCTTCTTTTTTACTGAAAATATTTTTGCGCAGAAAAAAGTTACACACAATTTTTTCAAAGTTCTATAAAAAGCACGCATTTTTTTAGTATTTATGATACCATCAGTTATAAAAGTCATTACAGAATTGAGGTAATACTATTTAAAGTAGGTATAAATTTTTAAGCACATAATAATCAAGGCTAAACATATTTTTTGTACCTAATACCTTCGAAAAGATTTTTGGTTCTAAAATAGACAATTTTATTTATAGAAATATTTTTTTGTGCGTGCGCAAGCCAAGCACTAATTTTATAATGACAAACGTAGATATCACTAAGCATGGTGACCGTGAACTACAGCTCTGTTAAAGGGTTGAGCTGTAAACCGTACCTACGTATTTTTTTATTCCTCCTGCTCTAAAATTTGGCACATGGAAACTTTATATGCTAGATATATTTCTCGAAGAAATATTTTTTACATTTTTCAGTGTCCAACTTAAGCGCGTCACACACGGTGAAGATAATGTAAAATATATAATATTATCTTAGAGCATATTTCCGATTATCACTCGCCATACAAATCCTATGAGCCATAACACACGACGAAGATAATATATATTTTACCTTCAATATCTTAAGATACCAAGCGATAAGCCATCTATAGGCCGGGAGATACTGACACAAAATTTCGGGTCATTTGTAACAGGATGGCGGTTCTACAGGGGTCTTAGTACGCAATGACAAAAAGAATTAAGTCTTACAATCGTCCGCCCCATGTTTGCAATCTGCGATATTTTTTTCTAGGTAGAATTGTATACAAACAAACAGAATATAATGATCCCATACTGTAAAAAAAATATTTTACGTATTGTACAGTCGTATTTTTGAAGCGTGACGAATAAATTAGTTTTATCAAATCAAAAAATGACATCAAAAAAAATCACACCATCATCAATCCGCCATCCTGTTACAAATGACCCGAAATTTTGTATCAGTATCTCCCGGCCTATAAGATGTTTATTAATATACCAAATACATACATTATTTATGACATTTTAGTAATGGTTCGGTCACACTACCAACGACTACGACGACAACGACCAAAATTCCCATCCAGAAAAAATTGGTTCAAAATATAATATTTAAATTTCCCGTTATACTGGTACTCGGAAGAAAGAAAATTCGAGGTCAATTAATAAAAAAATAGGTTTTTTGCGATTTTCGCCGAGACGGTAAGCTAATCATATAATTACCTGGGACCAAAATAGTAGATCATAAAATTATCTATAAAAAACTTCTAATACATTTTTTTCTAGGAGCCACCGTTTCTACGAAAAATCTATGTTTTCATTTATTATTCGCAAAAAAAAATTCCAATCATCAGAACGACAGGAAATTTTACTATTTTACTTTTAAGTGTGTTTTTCACAATTTTGTTAAATTGCGACTGGATGAAAATTTTGTTTGTGGTCGTCTTCGTCGTTGGTAGGGTGAACAAATCCTTAGCGAAATATCGACAATTGACAATTAAAATAAATGACAATCAGTATCGCTAGCGTATCTTAATCGTGTGTGATACCATAAGATACTGTAATATTTTATATTAGAGAATCTTAACATAAAATATTATAGTATCTTCACCGTGTGTGATGCGCATTATTCTGCAACTTGCTGCAATTAAATGACTGAAAGTTAATGGCTTAATGAGTAACTATAATTAGACAAATTAGAAAATTACTATTTTTTTAACACTTGGAAGGTCGCCATAGATCAACCCTCCAACCCTCTGCAGTTCACGGTCACCATGCGTAATGATACGTTTGTTATTTATCTCACAAGCATTGAATAAATTAATTATTAGCCCGGAGGAAATTTGCAACTGGCTCGTGGACCAAAAGAACATATTTAAGTTCTAGAATTAAAATATGTACCTATAGCTTTACTGATAATACGCCTATCTTAGGTACGTAATCATTGAACCAATTTTCAGCCCGGAAGAATTTGCGCTTGCTTCACGGTCCACGGACCATTTCGTTTAAAATATATGTTTGCAAATTTTGTCAGATTTCCTTTATTTTTCTCATTAATAGCAAAAATTCTTTTGCATAAAACTTTTTTTTTTCGATTTCCATTCCAAGATAGTTAAGGAAATGTATTTAAAAAATAAAGCTTATTTATTACATATAAACTATAGCTACTAAAAATAACCGATTTTCTGCTACTTATTAATTTAACATTTAAACCTACCTATAAACGAATAAATTATTTAAATAATAAAAAATACAATATTAAATAACACAAACTTACCTGGGTCATTTGTATCCGTCGGAACTAGCACATCCTGTTTGCACATTTTAAAACTGAAACTATTTTTTAATAATTATATTCCGTAAATTTCGTTCTAAAATTTAAGTTCCTTATTTGAAATACGTTCCCGGGCTTACGTCCACAGAGGCCGTGCCATAGATTATACACTGCTATACAGTTTCGAACACTACCGCCCGGCTGTCTGCCGGTGACAAAGCGCGCCGCGTTGTGCACCCGCCTCTTCTACTAATTGACGATACATTCATATAAATACGTTTGTCATGTTTGTTTATTTAATCTGTGGCGCTTGTTTTTCTGCAATTTTTTGTTTTAATTCGCAATGGATGCATTTGATAGATTTTGTACACACAATCACATCTACTGTGTAGGTACTACGTAGATACCTTTATTGTGCAATAATATCGGTTTATTATTTTTTATAATTGTCTGACGGGAACTTTATAATTGATTTTATTTCCCATACATTTTGTATTCATAGCAGATTTTCGAAGTGATGTCCTCATTGTGCAATACAATGAGGAGCTCTATTTACAGTTTCTAAATGAACTTCCCTTAAAATTTGCGAAGTAATTAAAGCAGAAAACCAAAAAAAGAAAGAAAAAGCTAAAATTTTTCATATTAAATGTACATGAGATATTCATATCTCATACTAAATGTATGGGAGGGTTTAAAGTTAATTTTTTAGATATTTCTCGTTTTATTTTTTAAAATTTATTATGGCCATTTTACTCATTAGGTAAAGTACTTTCGATATCAGTTTAAAGTTTTTTGATATCTGTAATAGTTACGGAATAATCGCCTGTGCACACTTAACGATTACACCCTGTATAAGTTTGAAATGGGGTGCAAGATTTATCTACTTTAAAATGGCAACACTGGTGGCAGAAAAAAAAAACAAAATGCGCGGCAACTGAAAAAAAAAAGTACTAAAATAGATTAAAACTCAGATTTGTGCATTTAATAATTGTTTTTTAATTCGGTTGTCAATAATTTCAATTTGTACTTTTAAAAATTACGGCTAACAAGAAGCTAACAAGATGAGCAAAGACTTTCAAAGACGTTCAATGAAACTGTATCAAGGCAAACAAACCCATTGGATGTAAGTTGTTTAGTTTTATCGTCTATTGAGGTATTAACCAGGTGCTTGTAGACCCCACCCCCGAATCACGCCATGTGAGGCGATCGTTTTTTGTAAATCGTGCCACGTGCCGGGGTTGAAATGGCCATTCATAAAGTGGACCTTATTTGTATTTTGTTTACGAGTAATTTCTATTGAATTGTTTCGTTTCAAAATTGAAGTAAGGCACTTTAGGTTAAAGCTCCTGTTTTACTGATTCACGTACAGGTCATGAAACTTCGCACTAGATGGAATAATATTGATTCTAAAGCAAACCTAGAAAAATATTAGGAAAAATAACGATGTAAGTAGGTACCCATTATATTATGAGGATAAAAAACAAACTTTTTGAAATAAATAGCTTTTCCTGATGTTTTTTTAAACGATTTTTTGTCTCATAGTCCTTGTGTATTTATCGATATTCGTACCGATAATATTATGTGCGTGAAAATATTTTTTTTTATAGTTCCGATTACTTAATAATTATATATTTTTATAAAAATTATAGATTAGCTATGAAAAAATCTTGGAATTTTTTTAATTTCTTCACTAAGTAATGTCAAAAATCAATGCGTAGGTAGTGTTAAAACTTACAAACCAAAAATATATATTTTTTATTAACTATTACAGAATTGAATTGGTCACAGCAAAATTCTGTTGAGAAGGCGAGGCGACTGTACATGTTCGTAGATTGAGTTTCCAGTTGACGCTGAAAATAGTAGGTAAGTACATACTATGGACATAGGTGCATAAATAATAATTCTAAAACTATACTATTGAAGTTACATATATTCTACAAGCTGAATTTGGAAGACAGTTTTTTTTAATAAAATTTGATAAGGATTATATTTCATTAACATAAGTACGGTAGTAAATACGACTTTTAGTAATTTTGTGTTACGTGTATATTGGATACTTAAACTGTTTAAAGTATTATTCAGTAAAAATATAAAATGTTCGTTATATTCTATTGTGTTATTTTTGAAAATACAATTAACAAACGTCGTTCGTCGTTTTCAGTCTCCGCGCCGAGCAAGAAAGGCAATTAGGAATAACTTTTAAGAGAAATGTAGTCAGCTAAGTAAAATACTCGAATTTATTTGTTAAGCCAATGGCAAGAAGAAATAATGATAATTATAAACTAGCGGTCCGCCCTGGCTTCTCCCGTGCTACATATAATATAGCCTATAGCAACGGTAAAATAATTTTGAAATCGGTGCTGTAGTTCCTGAGATAAGTGCATTAAAAAAACTCATCAGCTTCATATTATTAGTAGAAGTACATATATAAATGTCGATTTAATTTAAGTGTTACGTCGTCCCTAGTCGATAATGCAGCATGACAAGCCACTTGCGTTATGTGGTGTCATGCATGAATTATCGTGATATCGATTTAAATGAATGACATAGGTACAAACTACGTGCTGGTAGCTGGTTTTTGGCTTTCTATTTTCTATCCTGCAAGTTAGACTGATGTGCAGCATGAACGTTTAGATCGGTTGCTGTCATGCAAAAGCTTAGAGCGTTTCATGCATTGTGTTCAATTGCTAAAGCTGGACGTGAACTGTAAAAAGATGCATAATTTGATGTTTTAAGACTATCATGCAGCATGGTCATTCTCATCTTTACACTAAAATTAAATTGACATTTCTATACTTCTATACTAGTAATATAAAGCTGAAGAGAGGGATTTCTTATAGTCTAATTCATATTTGTGGGAAATTCCAGTCTGTGGCAGCCATCTGAAAAATCTGGGTGTGTATATATTTTACTGATTTCTATTTTCAATAGACTATAATAATTAAACGATTTAGCACCTGTACATATAAAGTTAGCACCTTCACAAACTACCTAAGCTTAGATATTATTAAGATGTGTATGAAACTAATGATAATTATTCTAAAAAAAACGAAACGATAATTAAAATTATAAAGATTCCGATTTGAAAAGTTATTTCACTGTTTCCATTTATCGAGGAAGGCTATAGTTGCTATATATCATCACACTAAGACCATAGGAGCAGAGCAATGCGGGTAAAACCGAGGGGCACAGCTGGTGCATAGTGCAACAAAATAATAAAAGTAATTGTAAAAATGGTGAGGCTAGAGAAATGGATCTACAATTTAAAGGGTAGATATATTTAGAATTTGTAGTAAATTACGTACGGATAACAAAAATATAAATGCAGTAAGATTAAATCTTAATTTATCTTAAGCCAATTTAGAATTAAACCAAACAACGCATTGTATAAGTAGGTTAATCCTGCTTTCCTGTAATTAAGCTGAAGTAAGTACATAATAGGTTTATGGTATAACTCTTTACAAAGTACAGGAGTAATATTTAATTATATAACAAAATAGAAAAACTTAAAAAAATACAATAATGGACCAACACTGAATAGAAATACATGTGCAAAATATCCGTATTCTATTATGTATTATCCAAAATCAGTATAATATGAATGGCTGTATATGAATAATAATTAGCTTCAATCGAAAGCTCGAAATCAGAAAAAAATACAAAAAAATATTCGAGGTTAAAAGTAAAAAAGTATTTTTTTACCGATGCAGATGACCTCAAATTTTTTGGACGTACCCATATTACGGAAAATTTTCAAACGTTTTTTGTTGCAACAAATAACTTGTCATAGGAGTGTGTAGATGTGGATGATAGATACTATAGTCTGGGCCTCTTCAATTTAACTAAATTTTCCAATTATATTGAAACAGTCAAAAGGCAGTCACTTTCTCAGTTAATATATGTTTTTTTTTTTAAATAAGGATTCCTATTATTTTAATTTCAATATTTCAATTTGCTAGCGGTGCTGCTTTCTGAGATAATCCTAATGTGTAGTCATCATTAATTATTTAATTTATATGTTAATAATCATTCAACATATTCGTAAAAGGCAACCTTGGCAACTCTACTGGGAATGCTTTCCTAATGAAAATACAATCAAATATGATAGGCGGTTACGAAGTCAGTCCACCCTATGTATAAATATGGCGACCCCAGAATATGGTATTGGATGTTGAAGTACCAACTTGACCTGTTTTCACGGAAAGTCTTGTCGCTTCGTAAACTTGTAATCCACATGTCACCGCTTGAAACGACCTATTCAACTGTATTTTTATATTTTTGGTTGTTTTTTTACAGACTTAAATTGATATTTTTACCAGTTTTACTGGTATTTATGCAAGGTGGTGAACATCAGGTGGCCCACCAGTCCACTTGCTATAAAAAGTGTTTATGATTCTATTCAGATTAAAAATTAGTAATGAAGATGTTTTGTCAGGGAAATTTAAGTCATCCTTAATGAAAGAAAAGATAAATTATTATCTTACAAAATAATTACAGTACTCCAAAATTAATAATGCGCATGCAAATCTTCGCTAATTATCGTATTTCCGAAAACACTCGAATCATTAATCAATGATTCGAGTGTTTACGAATCTCGTAAGAGCCCTAAAAATGCACTTGCATTTTACACCTTGTTTAAAAGAAATAGAAGTCAATTCACGTTCATACACAATCAAAAACAAATCGGGCGGTAGGTGACGGTAGCCTGTCAGTCAAAGAACTGAAAAATCCGTCAGTCGTCTTTAAATATTGGTGGTGACTGCGCGTGTTCTCTCTGTGTGGAATTATATAGAGCTGCTATTACATACCCTTCTTGGGTTTGTTTTTAAAGGTGAATTGAATTAATCGATGAAATGATTTACACAGGTGATGGCAATAGGGAAAGTGAAAATGAAGAAGAGATGTATCTAAAATCTCAGAAATAAAGATAATCCCTGATTTTGATTGTTTTTATTTTGATTTTTTTGTAAATGTCATAATATTGAAGAATGATCAGTACTGTAAATACTTTTGAACTGAGATTTTAATTATTAGATTTACATGGTTTAAATCTAAACCTGTGTTTGAAAACCATATTTTATACAATATAAATTTTGTGTTATTTTAACCTTCTTTTCTTCCATCATTACACCAGCTTCAGTAAGACACTTTAAAAGTACTATAAAATTCTCCAAGTAAATCAATCCAACAAAGATATAGGTATTCGCAATTGGGTTGGGTTATCCTCGCTATTTACTTACAAGGAATTATCGAAACAAAATCATTACAAATCAATATTAATCTCTTTTAGCACAAAACACATAATTTTACTAAACTATGCATGAAGAAAATGCATTGAACCACTCTATATAGATATCGTCTTCGGACGCTCCAGGAATATGACAGTTGCCGAACAGTGACGAAGATTTCTATGCGCATTATTACTTTTGGAGTACTGTACTACTATTTTTTCTGGCGATAATAATAAGTAGTATATCAATATCGGAGTAAATCTAAGATTTAGGAGGTGCCTCAATACTTAAAATTTTCCATAGTAATCCATGATAAACCTCGTACAATTATAATCAACTTTCTTATTTCAGGAATGGTTTTCCTTAAATATGAGAATAGATTATAATTCTTTAGTAAGTAATTTCATACGCTAACCAGTTAACCACATATCGTTATAAAAGAAATATTCAAAATATCCGTAGCAATAAATCGGGTGACCCGACGACGCGGCGCCTAAGCCCCAGTCACCCCACTTACCATGACACCATCTTGCCCTTGTTTCTATTACGTCATTCCAGTAAAACGAACCTTCATTTCGGTCTGTAATTAAGACCTTAATTACCCGCGTTTTCAGCTTTAATATTAATACAAAATATGCCGACGACTTTTCTTAATTTGCCCGAAATTTACTACTTATATGGCTGTTCATATATAAATGTAAAGTACCTACGCCGTGAATACAAGAAGTACACGGCCAAAATTTTCAGTGTCTGAAGAAAGTTTTAATTCTTTACAAGTTACACTTTGTTATACTTATACATGTGTTGGGTGAGTAATTTGATTCTCAACATGTTCTAATAATGAGTTGAGGGAAAAGCCCAACTGAAAATTACTTTCAGTTGGGTTAGGAAACTCATTTATTATGAACATTTCGTGTTATTATTTGAAATATGATGTTCATCCTACCGTTACAATTTTGGCGAATTTTTTTAATATAAGTAAAATGGAAAATTATGACTTTACAGTTAGGGATAGCTACTCGTAACTGAGGAGAAACAAAAAATTCAACTCAATTACTATTGATGAAAGTTTGTTAGGTAGGAAGTAGTGTACGTTACATAATCCTAATATCGAAATTGAACTAAGAAAGCTCGAATATTCTTACATTTATATGCTACCATATTCTGTTCCTGTTTCTAACAGATAGCCGCAAAAATACTCATTAAAAATTTCATCAGTAGAAAGCTACACTATTAACGTAGGTTATATATTTAGTAGTGTGGTTCAACTCAGGCAAAACGTGGGCGAGGGGCTAGTATTACATCCACATTATGCAGAGTTAATACCCTTATCTCAGGACAAGGAGATTATTAGAAGCGTTAACAGGGCGGCGACGGAATACTGAGATCGGAGGCGTAAGTCAATTACTTCATACGATTACGACCTTATAAGGTTTTTAGTGACATCAGATTGGGTTATGTAACATTAATTTAATCTAGTGGTTACTGTTTATGGATCAGATAATGGATGTAACAGCTTGGAGGAGCGTGTTGATGTATCTACCTCCCGTGTAGTTACGTTGGTGTAAATTTTATTGCAATTTACGATTAGTCATTATGTCTGAAAATCTTTATTTCGAATTCGAAATGTTACCGCTAAGGGATATTTTTTTAGCATTATTTCATAAAATAAAACTTATCTGTTTTCATGTATAGTCTGTAGCTATTGATTTTTTAAATAAATATTATTAGGTACCTTGTCACGGGCGATGTCTGCTTTTAAAATATTTATGTTATTTGATTGTAATTCCTTAGAAATACAAACATCAACCAAATTTTTAAATTCATAAATATTACGATATCTTATTTAGAATCTAGTACTTATTTGAAATATTTCAGAAAATTAATATATTCTATTTGTTTAAATAAACAAATAACTCAAATAACTAATTCAATGTATATTAGACAACGATTACTTATGTTTTGAATAAAACAAGCTTCTGCTCTTAGCTCTTAAGGCCTGAATCGGGTAGAATTCCCTTTTAATACCGAAAATTAACTCTAGTTATAACCGTTTTTCTTCTTAGATTCTTAATGTACATATCTAAAAAAAATGTATATTAAAGTTTCGAATATGATAAAGGGCATGGTTGTTTTAATTTGTTTATTTTACAATCAGGTTTTTTGGAAAAAAATCATGAACTGAGGTCGATTTTTGGACTTTAAACCAAAACGCTAAGTCAATATAACGTCAATTATTGTAGTGTTTTTACAGTGTGTTTATGAAATTGAAACACAGGGCATGGTTGTTTTAAATTTTGATTCCATATCCAAATATCTTTTTAATAATTTTTATACGTTCTTTTACTACGGTAGATTCGCGCCGGTCCCCCGATCCCGCCTTGTAAATCACCTAGCAAGGTCGCTAGCCCCTATTAAGGCCTTAATTAATAGGACCTTGTGTATAAATGAAAACATGAATTAAACAGTTGCCAAGTTCCCAAGAGAAATGTCGCCAGCCATTCATAAAATTAAGTTATGCACATACACGATGTATGTTTACGTCATAACCAGCTCCACCCGTTACAGTGAACATTTTATGCCCCTTAAAATTTAATTACACCTCAATTTGTTTAAACGTAACGTAAATGTATATACTATAAAAGGTAGACCACACTTTGATGTTATTTGTGATAAATTGTAAAGCTTCACAAATTTCAAGTGTTTTTCTTTGCTATCAGAGCTTTGATGTTTATTTAATGGTTAATCATATTTTTTTTCAATTAAAATGTATATTTGCTGTTGAGTATGAATGTACTTACCTACTGCTTCACCATTTTTCATGTGTTGGAAAATAAAGCTATTAACAGACATTTCATGATCGAAAATTACAATTACATTTCACTTAATTGTAGGTACTTACAAAAA
>CAJQZM010039884.1:0-13880 GCA_907164665.1 Colias nastes | reverse complement strand
GAATATATGGAAGATAAAAACCCATGGAGGGTTGTCGCGTAAAAACCACAGGACAGTTCTTTGGCATATTATGATAATATATACGTACATTTACTTACATATTTTGTAAAATTAAAATTGTAATACTGAAATGATTTAAAAGAGCAACTATGGAGTTTCTTGCCGATTCTTCTCCATAGATACTGCTTTCCGAATCGGTGGTAAATTTTAAAAATATGTATTGACGTTTCAAAAGTGCTTCTCGAAGAAGTCTAATTGAATAAATAAATGTTTGAGTTTGAGTTTTATGCATATTTTCAGAATATTTTTGCAGTTATAGGCATAATATTTTTAATTCTTTAATTTATCTAATAATCTTTTGATTTATTGGATGTCGGGAATATTAGAGTTCTCGTAGTAAGGTCGAATCTCTATTCCCTTTGAAGTAGTGCAAATCAATATACATTCATTGAACACTCACTACCTTTGAAGCTTTGAAATCATACCTACTTATGAAAGTTGACGCGGGCTGTTTATTGGGACATCAAATATTGACTTGAAATGTTTTTTATTTATGGCTTTTGGATTGCCTTTTATACTTATCGTGAAATAAATGTTATTTGTAGGTTAACAGAAATTTAAGTGCTTGTACCTTTTAAGGTATTACTCAATCATATTTACAACCGCCTTCAAAAAAGGATGATTATTTTTTCATTTGAAAGGTGGTCCCTTGTGGATCCATTTAATTGTGGATGTATTTGAAAGTGAACTGAAATTTAATTTTGAATAAAATCTTAAAGAATTATTATTAATTATTTCTATTGATTTCATTTTTAAATAAGTGCGTTAATATTTCAAAGCCCGATGAGGACAAATTGGTGACGTCAGTGGCGATTCCAGCTTTCGATTACAATTATAACGAAAACCACAATGATGCGAGATTGCTCGGAGTGGCCGGAACCGACGTGCCCATCGACAGCATTGCTAAGTTGGCTCAACCGCATCAGGTATTATTGTGTTAAATGCACACACAATAAACACACATGTGTAAACACACACAGTTTATTCAACACACACATAAATTCAGAAATGAAAAAAAATAAAAGAAACATTACCATTAATTAATCATAAAGAAAGGTTTATCAGAAGTAACACAGAGCGAACAATGTTCCAAAAAATACTAAATAAACATAATATGTTATAATATTTATCATACGTACAGTATAATATGTTACAAGTCTGTGTATAACTACGAGCTACGACAAATTTCATGGGTCTTTTACGAAAAATACAATCAAGTATCAATTTCATTGTCCTTATTAAGCCACTTGAATATCAAAGTTTTCAATGTCTTTTATGGATTTTATTTTGTATACTTTCAATATTAGATACTCAATAAATTTAACGATAAATCAACAAGTTACCCTAAGTCTGTTCCTAGACATTCTTCAAGAGTAACTTCATGCTATAGGATGTAATGGCTTGAGATCAAAGATAGACCACGCTTTCAGACTTCGTGCTGGAAATATCCATATAAGACTCTTCACAAGAGCCGTAACAAAGCGTTCTTTGTGAATAGTGAATTGCTTGAGAATAGAGAAATGTTCTTCTCGTGAAAATGTGAAAATAAAGAGCGTGTGTGCCTCGGCACACGTGTGAGAAGTGAAACTTCTTTGGCAAGATTCAAAGATACCAAACTCGTCGCCTTACTCCATGGCGTGATGGTATTGCCATGACGCGACTTTGAAATTTTACTCTCAACGCGCCTAAAGAAGTTTCACTTCAAAAATCTCCATATATATTTAATTTCAGCTCGGCGTGAACGGATACTCGTTCATAGTGAGCAATAATGGATACCTCCTCTTACATCCACTTTTGATAACCACGGTAAGTATAGTTTAAGTGTTCCTATTTATATTCCTTTCAGGAACGTAAATGACAGGCGTGTGTATAAGCACTTTTAATCTGAATGTTGTTCAAATATAAACCTTATAATTTTGTATTCAAGATCGAATTTTTATTTGGTAAGAATTTAGGCACCACATTTTAGTGTTATTTTAACAATGCGGTAAATATCTTTGATACATTCTATCTCTTTGTGTGGTATTAACGATGTCATTATTTAGTAATGAAGGTAATTTACTTCTTTACAACGTATTACAAATTTATAATTCATACTTTAAAGGCTACAGAAGACTGAAAAGTTCGTAATATTCTGGACGTTATCGAGTTTGCTTAATATTATCAATTGTTTCAAAATTGAGTTTGCAAGTTATGAATTTCCTCAGATAAATGGTCAACTACAAGAGAACTATAATAGCGTAGATTTCGTAGAAGTGGAACAAGTAGACGATGGTAAAGGTCCTCGGGAACTTGGAGATCAAATCAAGGAACTTAGAGTTAATCTAGTCGACGGTACTGATGGAAACATGACTAATGTGAAAGTTCTATTCCATTATGATAATATGAGGTACGTATTAATTAGGAAAATCATTAGGATATCGTTGAATTAATAATGTACGAGACATTCCCATTGAATTTGCATCACAATTAGGAAACGGCTTACTTAATATTTCAGCTGAAGTTTGTTTTAAAAACTACCTAATAAAATATGAAATATGTAAAAGCAAAACAAATACGTGTAAACGTGTTTTGCTTTTACAAATATGTATTCATAACATTGGGGTATATTCAAAATAATCTTTAGAAAATATAACAAAAAGAAAAGGTTTGGAATTGGGCTTTGAATAACTTTACCAAACAATCTTTTTAGTATTGCTCAGATCTAAAGAGAAGTTGACTATAACCCTTTGTGAGCTGTTCAAATATTTACAAGACGTTTCTGCAAACCTTAATAACTTACCCGACCCTTAGGAGCTATAAGCAATATGTACTTGTCAATCATGGGTGTTTATTTCAATGTATATTTATGTAAATTCGTGTTTACGTTAAATACATTTTGTTTTATTAGTGAGAAGTACGTAAATATGTTAGTAATTTAATTCATTATAATTTTTATTTAGCTTTTAAAGCTCACTTAATAGATATTATTGGATAATGACGCATCATAAAGCTTCTATTTTCCAACATATCTATTATAAAATCTACTTAAATCGAGACAAACATAAATGCTATACATTTCCATTCCCCTGTTCTACAAACCAAATAAATTCCAGGCGTATAGCGCGCGTGAAACACGATTATTTCTTCAATAAATTGGAAGGGACGCCATTTTCCATGGGTATATCGCTACCAATGGGCTACGGAGACACAGAACTGATGTTGAAGGATAATCCGCTAGAAGCGAAACAGGGACAAGAGCTTACGGGAGTTAATGTTACCAGTTATTTCAATTTCACGTATCGTGTACATCCGGATTGGTAAGTATTTATTAATTTATGTGATAAAATGTATGTACTTTTGTGTTTTAATCATAATGTGATCAATTACCAAAAACAATTGATACAAGTTTTACAAAACGAAAAATAAAACGTTAAAGTGAAGTAAATTGATGCACTCGTACATATTTGATAATTGATATGCTGTAAAAGTTGGTAAAATATTGAAAGTGGCCTCATTTAAAAAATCTATTATGTTGTTTGTTTCAAACTTCAAACAAATTTAGCCCATTTTTTGCACGAAAGAGCTTCAACATATGAGACTTATTATAATATTTCTGGAAATTTGAACGACAACAATATACCTACATAAATTCTCTAAATAATGGAAAATATCGAATTTCAGGGTGTACTGTAAATATCATTATTTGGAAGGACATGAGTCAGAGAACGCTGAGGTGGAAATTTTCAAATTTCTTGTTAATCTTTCAAAGAATAAAATTGACATTACGAAGAAGCAATATGGAGAAGAATCACAGGATATTCCATTCAGTGTTGAAAGTGAGTGATAGTTGTTAATCTATTTTTGTAATTTCGGCTTTCCGACAACTGATTGACTTATTAAAAAAAAAACATCTGAGTATATAATATAATTCAACAATTTGAATCACGCTTACAATGTTAAATTGAATGTGGGTAGAAATAAAATAGATTGTTATAAGATAGTCGAAAATATACTCAATACATTAATTTTAAATATGAGACCTTGACAAACATTTTTTTGAACACTTGATAGATTATTTATTTAAAATTAAAAACTAATAAGCTATTTTTTTCAGCACACTGCGGAACAACACCGCTCGGCAAAGACGACTACTATTGCAACGAAGATCTAGTAAAGCAACTAGTATTCGACGCTAAACTCTCAACTCCATACTTCAGAGACTGGCGCGCGACTGACGAAGAGCGGGAATTGGCGCGCAAATACAGCGTCAGTGTGAGGTTTATAGCGACATCTAGCGGATTGACCCGGTGGCATTATATCTTTGATGATGAGAAAAATGAAAAAGTCAATGAACAGGGGATTAGGGAAAAGGATTATGATGGGAAGTAAGTTTTCTTAGTTATAGTAGATTCAGGTAAAAGTCTTGTAGTTGACTGACGAAGAGCGTCAGTTAGCGCGGAAATATAGCGTCGGTGTACGGTTCATAGCGACATCTAGCGGATTGACCCGGTGGCATTATATCTTTGATGACGAGAAAAATGAAAAATTCAACGAACAGGGGATTAGAGAAAAGGATTATGATGGAAAGTAAGTTTTATCAAAGAAAGTAAGCTGGTAAATTTTGTTTGGCAAGTAAATAGACTTTGGGAGACATTTTAGCGCCATCTAGGACACGACGATAGAACTGTAAGTAAGCTTTTAGACGAGGCAAAGGCAACTGAAGGTGGTTTGATGTTCTGTTATGACTATACTGCATGAAGAGTTTCAAAATGTTTATTTATTCTGATGAAAATTTGTCCATTACCGATTATAAATTTTATATATGTTACCGGAAATGTATGAAATCAAGGAATTTTATACAAATCCTAGGAATTGTGTACAATTCCGATACTATTTAGGAAATGTATAAAATATTGTTTAAAAAACTATTTAATGCATAGATATCCTAGGAAATGTATAATTTTCCTCGGAATTGTAGATATATAATTCCAATATCGTATTAGGAAATATATAAAGTAGGTAAATGCTTTCTGTAATAAAACACGTTGTTAATTTTTTTTATTATAGCACTTATTGAGACAATCGGATAACAGTCATACCGTAAAATGATAATAATATTATGTTCATATTATCTTACCAAGTAACATTTCTAAAATCAACTACTTATCTATTAACTTTTAACGTAAGTATCACAAAATCAACTTATATTTATTCTTATAAAATCAAATTTTCATTTGGCAAGTAATCAGTCTGATATATAATTAAGTAATTATAAATGTCACATTATAAAAGTAAATCTTTATATTATAATACTTTGTCAGTCCATATAGCTATTTATTTTTGCAGACATCTTGCTGTAGCACAGTTTTTCTTGCAAAGGCACTTCTTATACATTTTCATATTATCTTAAATGTTTTACATTTCCGATTGCTATTTAGGAATTGTATAGATTTCCTAGGAAATGTGTAATGTGTAAATATAAAATAATTAATTATTTCACACATTTCCGTGCGATTTTAGAAATTACATACATTTCCTAGGAATTATATACAATGACGGATTACATACATTTCCGTTAACATATACACACATACTTGCAATGTGTCAAGAACACCAAAAACTAGAGGATTTCTTGTTAATCATAATTTCAATGCTATTTTTTCTCTTTACAGCGTATTCGGAGACCAATACCACAACACAATAGAAGAAACCTGGTACAAAGCTGCCGTACTCCAACACATGATAAGCAAAGAGTCACTAGTCATTGCTACACCACTACCCATTCTCGATACAACCATATCTTCTAGACCTTCTATAAGGAATGAAGAAGATGATATTACAATAACCGCTAGTTACGCCATTTTCTATAAAGATGGCAATTCTGAAACTCCCGCTGGCGTTGTTGGATTCCAGTTTTTGTATTCGAACTTCTATGAAATTTTCCAGAATATCACGAATAAGGATGGCGATGTAAGCAAAGATATTTTATTTCTTTTTTAACACAGTTGGGGAGAAACCTTATTATTTATAAAAGTATCTATAAATTGTTGAAAAAATGCTTCAATTATAGCTTCTATATTATTTTGGATATTGTAACTGCTTCAGTGGTACTATGACATTTTAAATCAAATTTTTAAGCAAATGTTAGCTGCAAGATTATTATTCTTTTTATCTATGTGTGAGATCGTTTGAATTAAATCTTTGACATCTTTTACACACTTAATGCTTTGAGTTTGAGTTTATTATGATTACCATCAATTACTTCTGGACCAATTTTAAAAATTATGTTACCCATAAAAAGCTTCCCTATCGAGCTGTAAATTTTGAAATCACATTCTTAGAATATTTAAAATAATAAATGTATTTTAATTAACATTTTAGGAACTAGCCTGCGATAAAGACGGCAATTACGATTGCTACCTCATAGACAGTTCCGGCTACATTGTAGTTCTGGTCGAAGAAACAGATTCCAAACACAATGTTGGAGATTTCTTCGGTCTTGTCAACCCTTATGTATTACAGTCGTTCATTGACAAGAATATCTTTGAGTATGTCGAAGTTTTTAATTATCAAGCGCTGTGTCCATTGTCGGTTTTGAGTGTACAGAATAGCGCGTGGTCTTTTGATTCGGTATGTATTCCTATAATTATATGGTTTTGTAAATTTATTTCATATTGATAAACCTTGTTATGGTTTATTTTAAGAAACTCCGGTTATGATTTTACGGAACAAAAAATTTGAATTTCTAAAGTATATTCGTACTATATTTAATCATGAACATCATAATTTTCGATGATATAAAGAACATAAAAGACATGATATTATGATAGTCTCTTTTATACATAAAAGCGAAAAAAGTTTCCTCATAATATTTCAATTAGTCTAAAGAATTTTATTTTTCAGGTGTTTGGTGTAATGTCGAATTTAATGAAATGGTTGTTCACTGAAGCCTTCCTTATAATTTTTGACTTCGCAAATTGGAAAGATAGTGTGTATGCAGCTACTATCGAACCATTCGGTAAGATATTTCTATTTATACATGGTGTAATCGTTAACCCTAGAAAGATAATCTACGTCCGCGAGACGTATCGCGAAATTAAATTTCGTTCTATTTTTTTTATTATTAATCGCAGCGCGCTAGCTGCGCGAGTCAACTCCGTCGGTGGCCGAAGCTCGCGCTGAGTGGTGGTGGAAACACGGTAAGTACGTTCAGTAAAAAGATATACCTACGCCGTACGTCCGCGAGACGTATAATTATCTTTAATGCAACTTTTGCAAATTATTTGAACTGATTGTTTATTGTTATTTACACTTATTTGTTATTACTTTTAGGTATTAAATAATATTATATTATAATGGCAAACCGAAGGGTGTTGGATAGTTCGCAAAATGAGAACTTTTTAAATCAAAATGAAGAAGAAACGTCATCAGAATGTGAAAGCGAATGCGAAGATAACCTCTTGGAAGACGATGTGCAGAGTGACACTGAAGACGAATTCGTTGATGAAGCTGTGGATATACCCGACGTCTCTGCTGAAGACTATTCAGACTCTACTGCCAACCAAGTTTGGAGGTGAGGTGTCGACACATTTGACCAAATGTGTTCATCAATGTCATGCTCCAGAAAGTCGAACAGATGGCCAATGGCTGTACTTTATGGCATTTTCAACATAGCCTTTGTAAATTCGTACGTGATATATTGTTCTAATATTCTATCAAAGAATGAAAAGCCTCTAAGCCGTAAGAAAATTTAGTACAGATCTCAGTTTACCTTGGATGGCAAAAAGGTTAGAGATGGCAACTCTGAAAAGGACTGTGCGGCAAAATATAGAGGTTTTTCTGCCTAATGCTAATGCAAACAGTGGCCAGGTTCAGCAAGAAGAAAAAGAAAGAGATATTGTTCGTACTGTCCATCTAAACTCCGCAGGATGTCGAAATTATCATGCGTGGAGTGCAAAAAAACCCGTGTGTGGAGAACATAACAACGTTGTGTGCCATGAGTGTATTTAATAACCGAAAATTAAAATGCTGATTATTGAAATAGGTATTGTATACGTTAATTTAAGTGAAAAAGTACCAAATATGCAAATATACAGACTCAAAGTGATTTTATATGTTCCTATAGAAGATAAGTTAAGTTTTTGTTAATTTGTCAAGAAGTTTACGGTTTTTGTTTGTAATTTGTCAATTAAACTTTATTTTTGATTACTTATCGTTTTATTTTCTTAAATAGAATATAAACATTTACTTAAACCTATAAGGTTTGACAAAAATTCTAAAGCCTTACTAAAAATCTTAATTAACTAACATACGTCTGACAGACGTATGATTATCTTTTACGGTAGGTGCTATATGATTATCTTTCTAGGGTTAAGTGTGCACAGGCGATTATTCCGTAACTATTACAGATATCAAAAAACTTTAAACTGATATCGAAAGTACTTAACCTAATGAGTAAAATGGCCATAATAAATTTTAAAAAATAAAACGAGAAATATCCAAAAATGTTACATTAAACGATCCCATACATTTTATTTCCCATACATTTTGTATTCATAGCAGATTTTCGAAGTGACGTCCTCATTGTGCAATACAATGAGGAGCTCTATTTACAGTTTCTAAATGAACTTCCCTTCAAATTTGCGAAGCAATTAAAGCAGAAAACCAAAAAAAGAAAGAAAAAGCTAAAATCTTTCATATTAAATGTACATACATGGGATATTCTTATCTCATACTAAATGTATGGGAGGGTTTAAAGTTTTTTTTTTAGATAATTCTCGTTTTATTTTTAAAAAATTATTATGGCCATTTTACTCATTAGGTTAAGTACTTTCGATATCAGTTTAAAGTTTTTTGATATCTGTATTAGTTACGGAATAATCGCCTGTGCACACTTAACGATTACACCCTGTATATAGAGCTGGTAAAACTGGAATAAAAGAACTTTAAAAAAGCAACTATGGAGTTTCTTGCCAGTTCTTCTATGTGGAAGCTGCTTTCCGAACCGTTGGTAAATTATTATTTTTCTGTATTTTGTCAATTCAAAAGCGCTTCTAAAAGAAGTCTAGTTGAATAAATAAAGTTTTCCTTTTTAAATACGTTATCCTATCCATCATTAATTGTATCAACTACTAATTCACTGAACTTAACACATTTGTTACAGTCAGCGACGAAGAAACAACAACCGCGTACCCAGAGCTAAAAGAAAACAAATCAAACCCAACACCAGAAGACAACCACTTCTTCTCTTGCGACCACAGCATCAAACTATACATTTTGAACCAATCCCATTTCCTTAACTCCATGATACTTTCCCCCGTAGTATATGAAGAAGAAGCAACAGATTGTAGTCCTCCATATTGGGCAACTTTAGTACCAAAGACGAATTTGTTACTAGTTGTAGTAGAAAAAGGTCCCTTTAGGTTTGGCAGTAATTGTACGATACCGCCGAATACAATTCCCATAGCAACACGAGATTCTACTACGAGTAGGGAACCTTGTCACAAGCTGGATTTGGGAAGATTACCGAGACGGAGGCTGGAAGGATGCTATACGTATCATGATAAGGTAGGGTTTGAAGGATAAAAAAATATATCAAAAACTTTAATCAAAATAAATGTTTAAAAACTGAAATGCATAACTTTTGATTTTCAAAAACGGCACGATCATACGATTAGATGTCATAGTAAGAAGTCATGATATCGTGAGCGAAAAACAGACAACTGATGTAAAATTTAGCTAATTAGCTACATATCGATGTGCCACTCCCTGAGCGCTAAAAACCTATCTTCTTATAATACTTATTGCCTACGATCATGACATGTACTAAATACCACACATTTCCATCCTCCTTGAAAATTAAAAATAATGCTTGGGATCTAATATTTTGTTCTGATAGGTCCTGTCCTTTATCGTTCTTTACCATAAAAGTAATCTTAATTTTAACGAAAATTCCTTAAACTCACAAAGACTTTATACCTAGGTAGGTATAAGATTTAATATCTATGTTAATAATTTATATTTTTTACAGGAAAGAAACATAACAGCGTGCGGAATGGGCAGCCTCGCAAAAGCAAACACCATCCTCTTATTAGCGATTGCACTGATGTCTTTACTACGCTCAAACATTATCACGTGATATTTAACATCGACAAATCGGTACTAAATATATTTTGTACCTTTCTTATTTTCACAATAAAATATATTTATTGCAAGCGTTTGTTTTATTTGAAAAACCATAATACATATGTGAATAAAGAATAAAATGTAACAGTAACCCAATTTCCGACCTTGACCTAGTGAATAACGCATCGACTATCCCTATTGGACACAAGTACCTGCATTTATATGTACCCACGTCCCACATAGATAGTACAATGCTAACTTAAACTAGTACTCCGCGCAGGAGCTACAGAGCGCATGCGTGGATTGCAATTTGAGTTTGCGCCCACCTTGCTATTGATATTATTTCTTCTACCACGTATTGAGCACTCCCTAAGTCGAAGAAAACGCAACTGAAAATTCATCACACCACAACGCGAGCAACTGGTGTCCTGTTAACAATATGAATGGGGATTTAAACTAAGGGAGTAACTAATATTGTCCGGATTCGGGATCTCTAATGTGCCATCGTGCTATTGTCATATTGTTGCTACTTTTGTCTTTCAAATCGGATTTTATAGCAAGCGCCCAACATGTACCCAATACGCGCATTTCGCTCAACTCGTAAGTATTATTTTAATACGAAATATTATCAAGTATAACACATTAATTTAAGAAGTATAAGTAAACAATACGTAATCTTTCAAACTATCGATATTTTTAATATTAAATCATAATTAGTCTATTGATATAAATCAATGAATAATTAATTGCAGAGTACAGGGTTGGGGAGTTAAGCTGGGAACTGAGTTGTATCATTTTGGAGAGTTTATTACTCGAAAAAAGGAGGTTGAGGACGTAAGTGTCTATTCGAATTTATTACCTTTTTATATTTTTGACCATTGAAACAGAACTTTTAGTTATGGTACCTGTAAGATACAATATTATAAATGCACATATTTAACGTACATAATTATTGACAGAATTATTATTAGCAGATGTCAGTGTTAGGTAACACTCGCATAAGTACAAAGAAATTTAATGTTCATCGTAATTCGTATTATAATATTTTATCTTAGATAAGGCATTATTGTTCCCTTTGTTAAAACAGCCGAAGGTGTAAGGTACTAACTACATTAAATTACAATAGTATAGAATTAGGTACTATTATACTAATATTACTTACTATTATACTTCATCATTTGTTACATCATAATTAACCGTCTTGTTTATTATAAATTCCTCTGTACACATATTCATCTTATTTTACTATGATGTTTGATCCAATATTTTGAAATATATTTATGTAAACCAGAGTTGGAAGTCAGCCCAGATAGAGTCGCGGGATGGCGAAAAGTTGGTGCAGAGTATGGCGGACGACATAAGGGCTATGATGGAATTGAAAATCAGCGCAGTCAAACGGATCGTGGAAGCCGCTGAAAACATGGCTTTCGATAAACAAAACGAACCTGTGCCCGAAGATTTTCAATTCTATAATAGCAAGGAAATGGAAGATCTGTATGACGACTCCATTACTACAACACCGGAGCCTGATTTTAATATGGAGAATTGGATCGTCCGCCCCCCATCTAAGAATGCACACCTACAACAAAATGCACATTTTTCCAACATACCGGTCAATACGAATTTAAGCAGCGTTCATGTGCCAACTAATGTTTATGCCTGGGGTACGTAAACGCCTTTATTCGATATTTGTATTAGCTATATATGATCGTTTGTGATAATTCCGAATTTATTTTCATGATTTTAGCTACTGATGTAATAAAAGGAATTCATTGGTCTGAAGGTTTGGACACTCATTTCATTAATAACTATCAAAGTGATCCAACGCTTTCATGGCAATATTTCGGCAGTTCTACTGGTTTCATGAGGCACTATCCAGGTATGTATCAATGAAATTTGAACTATAAATTTTTTAATGCTTGGGTTGGTAATAACTTATTGTGTATTTTTGTTGTATAGCAATGAAATGGCGAGCAGATCCAGTTGATATCTACGACTGCCGCACAAGAGCTTGGTACATGGAAGCTGCTGCAAGCCCGAAAGATGTCATTGTATTAGTCGACCGTAGCGGATCTATGACTGGTCAGAGACGAGACATAGCTAAACACGTCGTTACTAATATACTTGATACTCTCGGAAATAATGATTTTGTTAACGTTATGACCTTCGCTGATACTGTTGAGGAAATCGTACCTTGCTTTGAGGACTCTTTGGTTCAGGTAAATAAATCAAGACACATACATGTTTCAGTAAAAAAAGTATTCTAATATTTTTTTTCGAATTCAGGCGACATTGGCAAATATTCGGGAGCTAAAGTTGTCTTTGGACAATTTTGAAACCACGGAAATTGCTAACTTTTCTGCAGCACTAACGAGAGCTTTTGATTTACTCGAAATATATAGAAACAATAGTGGTGGAGCTAATTGCAATCAGGTAATACAGTTAAAATTTATCGTGTAAGTTACATAGTAACATTTAATAATTTTATTTTCTATTTTAGGCAATTATGCTGGTAACTGACGGAGTCCCATATAATTATAAAGAGCTATTCGAAAAATACAACTGGAAGTACGACACCCCGGTGAGGGTGTTCACGTACCTGATAGGTCGCGAGGTAAAGGTAGTACCACTCCAGGTATTACTGTGTTGTAGTCATTGTGCGACCTGCATAATGCCTTCCTTTCTGTCTTCTACCAGTACTCCTTGAATGTGGTACTTACTGTCTACTTAGAACATACTATAAGCTACATCTTACATACCTCTTGTTGTGTGCATGGCTCATCGTATTCTGTAATCCAATATCCATACTTTCATAATGCTTTCGCTTTTAGACTAGTTTATGCTTTCTTGTGATGTTCTGTGAATGTCTGTGATGTAATAATTAAGAATAATTTTATTTGTTTTCTTATGTTATGTTTTAATGGACTTGCATTTCACACAAACTAAGTAGGTAAAAATTTATTTGTTATGTAAATCCATAGTTTGTAGGTAGACATTAAAACTTTTTATTTTTCATAGTTTTTTATAGAATTAAATTAATTGCGTACGTTGAACACGTTTAACTTAGAAGCAAACATTTTTATTTAACGCAATATCATTCATACATATCTAGTGAATACAAGCACAGTGACACAATTAGATGAAACATGACGTCATAAAGCATAACATTTCAGTACACATGGGGCATTCTTAAGCATTCCCTATGCAGTATGCAATAATGTATTGAGGTTCCCAGGTGGCAGATGTGAGGGAGGTAAAGTGGATGGCCTGCGCAAACAGAGGCTACTATGTGCATCTCAGTACGTTAGCAGAAGTACGGGAACGGGTGTTAGAACATGTGAACGTGCTGGCTCGACCTCTTGTGCTGCAACGAGAGAAGCACCCCGTCGTATGGACCCCTGTTTATGCTAATGTTACGGTACGTTTATGAGAACCTTGGTGAAAGTACCTTTGTAATTCTATGAGGAACATTCTGTGATGCAACAGTGTGACATGTTAACATTTGTTTAGGATCCGAAAGTAGCTGATTACTTATGGGAGCAGCGAGAACGAGCGGAGCAGAAGGAACGCTTTATGAGCCAACGGCGAGATAAAGCCCTCTTTAATTCAGAGAAAGAACAAAATCGACGTTGGAAAATCACTCAGGTATATAATTAACAGATAATAAATAGCATTTAGGGCCTATTTTTCAATGCTTGGATAAAACTTATTCG